>JAAGKR010005769.1:0-34504 GCA_011419295.1 Clarias macrocephalus
CTAATCCCAAAATCCAGTCCACAAACCTCTTAAACCGTGTCAAACCAACCTGTCCAACCAGTGGAACCCAACAGAATTGTGTCAAAGATTCCATCTGACAAAGCCTCAGGACCTTTCCCTCCCTTTCCTTTCGCTTCTCATCACGATCGACTGCTTAGAGTCCGCATCGATAAAGCAAACCTTTTGTGTTGTCTACTTCAACAGCCTTCTTATTGAGAAGATTGAAATATCGCATTTGTGTGAGTGTGTGTGCTGCCACAGCTCAGCCTGTGAATCCGAGTCGTATCCTTAGATGTCAGTTAGGCGGCAGTGTGAGGCAGAGAGCGCTTAGAGGGACGGAGTGATGTCGGAGCAATGATGTAATGCATATCCCAATGTGCACCTGGGCCGCTGCAGAGGACAGGTACACTGCTCTGTCCCCATCTTAGGGCTACTTACTTCCACAGGCCACCCTCAGGAGGGTTAATGGTCAAGGTATCCCCATTGGCTTCTTCTGGTCCAAACTATATCCTCATTACTACAAGATCCTCATTGTTCAACGAGTGATTTTTTTTTTCCAAGACAAAAGCAAAACAGAAAGGTAAAGCAAAGAATATCAGGGCTGCAGAGACAGAGAGAGAGAAGAAAAATCTCCTTCATGTGCTTATAGATGAAGGAATCTTGGTGTAGGAATCTTTTTTGAACGTACGCTTTCTGGAATTTTCTTTTACCATTAAAATTCTGGTTGGATAACATCAGCAATGCCTGCTGCCTGCACAGCTGTGAAGCGATGCTCGTCTTCCTTCCTTTCTCTCTTTCTTTCTAACCTTTCTAACACGGGGTGGTCGCATCCATTCTTGGGTGGTGTCAATTAAGTTTGTCTAGATTGCTCTTGTGTTGATTAGATTTGTCTGGATAGGGCAAGTTACTCCAGTATCGATTAGCGGTGGCTTCTCCAGACAGAGAAGGACTCTCTGAAATAAACCCCTTTGTGGATGAAGGCTGTGTTCTCAGCAGGGCAGAGGGTGCAGCGAGCTGTGTAGAGCACATGGGTATAATGTAAAGAGTGCTGTTTAGGGAGCTTTTGATGGGATTTGGATTGTGTCCAGCGTGTACCATGAAAAGAGGTAATCAGAGATTCGAGACTGTAACGACTCTGTCTCGTCAGGACTATCATCACCATTAACGCGCTGCCTTTCTAGTGGATTAACTGCCCCCCCCGCTTGTACAGGCTCTCCAAATGCGTTTCATTTCGTTTCTACTTTATAGCGTATGTACATATTTGCATGACTAAACCCCATTGGAAGACTTGCATCGGTGATTTCATGGAACAACAGAGAACTGAAGTTACAGCGCAAATGATAAAAGTATGAATCATGTTAAAAAAAAAAAACGTTGATCATTAGATAGAGTAAATTGCATCATAAACCGCTCATTCTCTATAAGACAGTTGGATCATTTAGTGCAGTTTTCAGGAGACTTCCTGAAGGACACATGTGTCCCCATAGTTGAGGGCATTTGCATTCAGGACACCTGTGGTTAATTTGTTTTCTCCGTGCCAGCATTATTTACACAATGAACGAAGAGCAGCTAGACTCGGCTCGAGGAAAATTCGCTCTTCTCAGAGACTCCCAGCCCCCTCGGATGAATGAAGTATTTTTAAAAGGCCACTGCTTGGCTGGCTCCTTAGCTTAAACCTCTTACATCTTTCTCTCTCTACTTCCATACCTTTTTTCATTTTTATTAAACAGCTTTTTATTTACTCTTTCTCTCTCTCACTCTCTCCTTTTTTTCCATTTGCGTGCTCTCTCTTGCCTGCTCCTCCTTGTTCTTTTGGTGGCTCTGCTGTGCTCTGCCTGTGTTTCTGTCCTTCTTTCTCGCTCTTTCTGCAGTAGTGCTGAGGTCAGATGCAGCAGATTGAGGGCATGAGAGTGTGTGGAACTCATCTTGTCTGTCGGAATTATAACAGGCACTTTAACCAGCCTACACACTCCGTGCACGTCCCTCACCCTGCCAGACGCTCACCTGTAGCCAACATGCAGTTCTCAGAAATAGACCTCACACATATGTGCTGATTGCTAATGCTCAGAGCTGGTTAATAAGAGCGTGGCGTAATCATCAGGAGCGCGCAAGGATGCGTTTGTTACTGGAGTCAAGGCCGACTCATAATGAGTCTGATGTTAATTGGAAATTTATTTCAAGTTCTGTGTTTGGCTCAAATTGCACTTTAAACCTACAATCACGATACAACCCTCGCTGCACAATTCAGTGTCTTTACTCAAATTCTCATAGTCTATACTGCTTTATCCGGTATTCAGGGTCTCGGGGGGCTTGGAGCCTATCTTAGGAGACTTAGGGCACGAGGCAGGGTTCACCCTATCTCAGGGCACACACATACACACTTCTGGCAATTTGGGAACGTCAATTAGCCTAATCTGCATGACTTTGGAAACTGGAGTACCTGGAGGAAACCCACCAAGCACGGGGAGAATATGCAAACTCTATGCACACAGAGGTGGGAATCAAACATGGACACTGGTGATGCAAAGCAACAGTGCTAACCACCACATCAGCGTGCCGCCATTTCCAATATGTCCTTCAAAATACCACAGTAGTTTTACTGCACTGCGTTGTTTCACTAGGTTCCGTCCACTTTTACTTGAATTGATTAACTGAATTTAAGGTAAATAAACAACTTTTGATTTAGATGATGATAATGTCTAGATACAGATTGATTATCTATTTAATCTGACCAGGTATGAATCAAGGTCATAAAAAAAGGATATTTGTGTCCACAGAGTTTCTAGAACAAGAAAGCATCTATCTATCTGTCTATCTATCATCAGGAGTCACTTTGACTGATATATTTTTACGGTACCTATGGTAAGTGCTGATTCGATTTGTATGGCGATTCTATACGTATCATGATTTTAATATATCGATCCAACATTAATATGCTTTAGATTTTGTTACAATTCTAAACAAACTCAGCCAATAATTTGCCTGTACTTCACAGGACCCTGCTTTCCAATGTATGAACAGTTTAGAGCACCTGCAATGCAAACACATATAAAATCCTTTTTTTTTTTTTAAAGAGGTTTTTGGGGTATGTCTGGTGATACATGAATTTTTGTCACACCAAAGAATCATCAATTTTCCTCAATCTGTTTATCTGTCTATCTATCTATATAATTATTATAAATATAAACCATTATAAAAATGGCAGAATGTTTTCTCTCATAATACATTCAGGACTAAGGATAGAATGCAAGTTCAGTAACAAAGTGATAAAATTTGATATTGAATATCAAGTGAACAATATGGAGGTACACTTATAAAAAAAGAAAAATGCAGTTACATTCACAAAAAAAGACGAGATTAAAAACTGGTTTTTGTATTATAACGAAAAAGTCACATTTTATGATGCATGTGTTGAATTTCTAGTCGAATAAGAGAAAGTTCATAGAGTGTAATATGTAATATGTGTAATGACCAGACGTAGGTAGTCATGCATGCTAAGGAAATATTAAGTTTTGTCGTAAAATATAGAATATCAAAGACAAACATAGAAAAAATTCAACAACGTTGTTAACACAGTGTCATGCTGCTTTGAACAAAGAGCACAGTGCGAGTTTTTAAATCAAAGAAAGTGTTAAGGCTTAATTATTGATTCATTGGAAATGTTGAACATTTTACATAATATTTTTTTCCTTATTACATATTAGACACCTGAGAATTTTCTCACACTTTCTCCTGCTCTGAGTCAGCTCAGTGCAGAGGTTAAACACTTTACTGGAAAAACATTACATTACATCACCTCCTGTCCTTTCCTTTCAGCGCTCTACAGCAATCGCACTCTCAGAGTGTGTGTCAGTGTGTGTGTGTGTGTGTGCGCGAGAGAGAGAGCATCTGTGCATATCAACCTCCTCTCTGTGCTTGCGTGTCTAAGGCTTTTTTGCGAGTGTGCATGTGAGAGCGTGTGTGTGTAAGAGAGTTTTGTCTCTGTGTGTAACAGAGTCAGCGCTGGCTCTATCCACCAGGACAAATCTGAGGATTTAGCTTCCATACGCTGCGGCTCTTTCTGCCGCCCAGTCTCTCACACAGCACAGTGTGTGTGTGTGTGTGTGTGTGTGTGTGTGTGTGTGTGTGTGTGTGTGTGTGTGTGTGTGTGTGCTGATAATTTTTTTGCAGACGTTCAATGATTACACATGATCCGTAGATGAAGTTTATACTTAATACATTTTTTTTTTTTTAATGATGATGTGAACGCTACAAACGGACAGTAAACGAGAGAAAACAAGCCCGAAGTGTCGTACAAATTAAATAAACCAAAACCAGAAATTAAATGCTAATTGTGTTTTTATGACGCTCACGGGCATGTTTTCTCCCACAGCGATTCCTCTTTTCCAGCGAACAGAATTATGCAAATTTCATTAAAAACGAATATCTGCGACAAGCGCCTTCAGAGCCTGATCCAAAACACTGCCCCGAATGAAACGCTGCGTTCATATGAACCTACCTCCTGCGGTAGCTGTTCGGCAAGGGGGAGGGACTATAATTTATGACCGCAATACCAACCATGTGCATTCAATTACCTCAAAGTTATCTCGTTAGTGTGTATAAAATTCTTAATACAATAACAAGACGGTGGTTCAGGATGATGCCCCGATTACTGGGTACTACCGAATGGTTACCTTGAACTTTTTTTTACCTGATCAAGTTCCTTGCCCCAGTGGTTCTTATCCCTTTTGTGTTCCTGCTAAACGAAACATGCTAAACAGCTCACTTGTTCAAACACAGCTAATAGCTTGAGAATTTTATTCTAACAACATTACTGAATAGTGCACCGACTACAAACTGCTAGCTTTCAAAACTGTGTTTAGCTTTAACTGCAAATCAATCAAATGTATCCAAATACATCAAACCTCATGAGCACGGCTGTAGCCGATACACTCGTACAATACCAGCTTCTCCACCACCACTGTGTCAGTGCAGTGCTGAGAATGACACATCAACCTGTTCATGTCTGATCAGTCCTGGTATATCTGATTTTATTTTATTTTTTTTTTTAAACGGCTCGGTGTTGATCAGAACCTGACCGGTTCTGGTCCAGTTTGTGACTCCGGTGCAGTTCTAGTGCCTCAGGGTGCTTGCTGTGAATGTGTGGATAAATTTAGCTTTGTGTCAGCCCAAAGCGGGTCACTCTCCTCTGCAAGAGAAGATTAAAGTGGGACAGCGGAAGAACCGGCAGGAACTCGGCAGGAACTCAAAAGGAACGAGTAAGCATAATAAATAATAAGGAGAAAGTTATCTACACTCAGGCTAAACTACATCATCGCTGACAAGTCTCTGCTCAGTTCAGTTCCACCGAGGGAAGCATGTCCTCAACGTCTCACTGAAGGAGGTGGGGCTCAGATTCTGTCAGTCTCACTGAAGGAGGTGTGGCCTCAGATTCTGTCAGTCTCACTGAAGGAGGTGTGGCCTCAGATTCTGTCAATCTCACTGAAGGGGTGTGGCCTCAGATTCTGTCAGTCTCACTGAAGGAGGTGGGGCTCAGATTCTGTCAATCTCACCGAAGGAGGTGTGGGCTCAGATTCTGTCAGTCTCACTGAAGGAGGTGTGGCCTCAGATTCTGTCAGTCTCACTGAAGGAGGTGTGGCCTCAGATTCTGTCAATCTCACTGAAGGGGTGTGGCCTCAGATTCTGTCAGTCTCACTGAAGGAGGTGGGGCTCAGATTCTGTCAATCTCACCGAAGGAGGTGTGGGCTCAGATTCTGTCAGTCTCACTGAAGGAGGTGTGGCCTCAGATTCTGTCAGTCTCACTGAAGGAGGTGTGGCCTCAGATTCTGTCAATCTCACTGAAGGGGTGTGGCCTCAGATTCTGTCAGTCTCACTGAAGGAGGTGGGGCTCAGATTCTGTCAATCTCACCGAAGGAGGTGTGGGCTCAGATTCTGTCAGTCTCACTGAAGGAGGTGTGGCCTCAGATTCTGTCAGTCTCACTGAAGGAGGTGTGGCCTCAGATTCTGTCAATCTCACTGAAGGGGTGTGGCCTCAGATTCTGTCAGTCTCACTGAAGGAGGTGGGGCTCAGATTCTGTCAATCTCACCGAAGGAGGTGTGGGCTCAGATTCTGTCAGTCTCACTGAAGGAGGTGTGGCCTCAGATTCTGTCAGTCTCACTGAAGGAGGTGTGGCCTCAGATTCTGTCAATCTCACTGAAGGGGTGTGGCCTCAGATTCTGTCAGTCTCACTGAAGGAGGTGGGGCTCAGATTCTGTCAATCTCACCGAAGGAGGTGTGGGCTCAGATTCTGTCAGTCTCACTGAAGGAGGTGTGGCCTCAGATTCTGTCAGTCTCACTGAAGGAGGTGTGGCCTCAGATTCTGTCAATCTCACTGAAGGAGGTGTGGTCTCAGATTCTGTCAATCTCACTGAAGCAGGTGTGGCCCCATACTGTCATGCTTACTGAAGGAGGTGGCACTGAAGGAAGCATTGCCTGAGTGTCAGTCAGCAGTGCTGAAGGAGATGTGGCCTGACTGTCAGCATCACTAAGGTGTGGCCTCAGTGTATTTTCAGCTTTCTGAAGGAAGGGGTGTGGTTTCAGTCTGTTTCAGCCTCACTGAAGGAGGTGTGGACTCAGTGAAGAAGGTGTGGCCTGAGTATCTTTCAGCCTTACTCGAGGATGTGTGGAGTCAGTGTTGGTTAGGCGTACCTTCCAATTGAAAAAGATGTGGCCTCTTTGCACGTCTAATTTGCGTTCTCACACTGACACCCTGTTTCTCTAACTTTTAATGTCATTTTCCAGCTGTCAATAAAAACTATATATGTTTTATGCTTTTATATACTGTACACTACCAGTCAAAAGTTTAAACACACCTTCCAATGCAATGTTTTTTTTACTGATGTATTTTCTACATTCTAGAACAATACTGGAGATTTCAAAACTGTGAAATAACACATATGGCATTTGGTAATTAAGCAACAACAACGACATTCAGTTGTTATTTTAAGACATGAATGTCAGCCTTTCTGGAACAGTTCTTACAAGAACAGTATTATGTTGAGTGCATTTGCAAAACCCATCGAGCTCCATGATGAAACTGCCTCTCATGAAGACCTTCCCAGGAAAGCAAGAACAAAATTTGAGGAGAAGTTCATTTAGAGTCACCAGCCTCAGAAATCACCAATTAACAACCAGCACCTCAGATTACAGCCGTTATGAAGCTTTACAGAGCAGAAGTAGCAGAAACATCTCAATATCAACTGTTCAGAGGAGATTATTGTGTTTTTTCGATGAACGCCTTCAGTGTTGCTTTACAGTGTAGAAAAGAAACAAACATCAGGAACCATGAAGTTAGAAAGTGCGTCCAGACGTTTGACTGGTACATTGAGTATATTTACTGTAGTGATATATTTGTCTGCTGTTAGATGATTATGTGCCGTTAGGTGTTTTTAGTCATTTGGGATTTTTAGTTTGATCTGTGAATGTCAGTGCTTTTCCTTAGGCCTCCAAAGACTTGATTTATAAACTCGGTATAATTTGTAGAAAACAAGTAAAGCTGTATCGCGATGATTTACAGAGATCTTTAATCTCATCTGCAAGCAGTGTTTGTCAGAGCGAAGGCTGCGCTTCAAGGTCTGCATTCCATCAGAATTATTAAGGAATAGTTTGAGTCGAAATGAAACTTGCTTATCTGCTCTAATCCATTTTGTGTGTGTGTGTGTGTGTGTGTGTGTGTGTGTGTGTGTGTGTGTGTGTGTGTAGAAGAGGGTGAGTACTTCTTGAAAGTGCTGATCCCCAGCTATGCGGCCGGTTCAATTATTGGTAAAGGAGGACAGACCATCGTTCAGCTGCAGAAAGAGACCGGTGCCACCATCAAACTGTCCAAATCTAAAGACTTCTACCCAGGTAACACACATACACACACACACATACACACACACACACACACACACACACACACACACACACAATCACCCACTGAAAGTTCAGAGAACAAAACACATGGTTATGTTTTCTATCCAAAAAAATAGAACTTTTCTCAGGAAACATGAACTAATTGATTCTTTCAGATTATTGAATAAGATGTCAGGCGTTAATTATTTCTGCTACAGGATATTGTATTTTCTGAAGTGGCTCTGGAATTCAATGTGCACCCTCTCAAATTCTCTCTGCTCTCTTAGTTTCGTCTACAGCGCAGTTCATGAAATGGTTTTATTTAGTGCTGCACAATTAATCATATAAAAATCAGAAATGATGAAATCCAATTTATTACTGATTGTATAGATATAGTCAGGAATTAATTTAAAGCACTTTTGCGGTGATAAATAAATATCAGCAAATATCCGTTTAATGTGATCATTTGTGTTGTTATTTGCCGTTACTCAGTCAAATATAAATATCATATTTATAATTGCTATCAGGAAATGTGTCAAAATAATCTGTGTTATTTTTTTCAGAATAAAATTGTTCAGCCCTAGTTTTGTCCTTTTTATATGAATTTTGGTAAACATTGTTGACACAGGATATTATAGAAGGATAAAAAAATGTCAACATGTTAATCTGGACGATAAAGAAAGAGGTGTTTGACAAATGAGGAGGACAAATGAAGCCATCTTGGTTACGAGGTTCATTTTGTTTTGTTTAATTCATAATGAAATTCACCAAATACATACAGGACAACATGTAACAGTATTTTCCTTAACGCATAATACTCCATTGGACAAAAGTTTCCTCTTCTATCTCTGCGCACTCAATTTAACAAGGATAGAGACGGGAGAGTTAATGAAGATGTGTTGTTGTATACGCTTGGATGCACAAAGGGTTTCTATTTTCTATATATATACCGTTTACTGTATACGTGCTGATGCTTCGTATTTAGAAAAAGATCCCATCAAACTCATGAGTTGTTTCATCAGCAGTGCTAGGATTATTTTGTTTTATCTTGTAGAAAAATAAAAGAAAAAAAGTTTTTGGTAGTATCTAACTTCATAGGTTAAGATAATGCTAGCTAGCTTGAAATACTGTAGCATACCTGATAAAATTAATGCAGCAGTGTGTTTATTAGAGTTAAAACCCTGTTTTTCTTTACTTTATATTTCTATATAATTCTGCAATGCAAGTCAATCTGGAGTTTCATTTGAAATTAAATAAAAGATTGCAATTCTAAAACAAATAAGTTCTTAATTAAAATCTAGTTTTTATTGAACAAAACAGTTTATGACCAAAACTGCTGTTGTAGTATTTAATAGTTGAATTAGAATTATAAATTAAAACAGTAACTAAACTAATAATAATTTTAAAAAAATGTGCCTTAAAACTAAACTCAAATTAACTGAATCAACACAGCCTGTGAAATGTTAACATTGAGACAGAATGAGTCTCGTTATCTAATATAACGTATACCCGTTTATTTCCTTCAAATGACATCAAGGCAACCACAATAAGACAGATATTTTCACCTCCACATATTCTCTTAAAATTATTTCAAGCGAAATAAATTTATATATATATATACAGTACAGACCAAAAGTTTGGACACACCTTATCATTCAAAGTGGTTGAATTTGTATTATGGCAAGAAAAAAGCAGCTAAGTGAAGAAAAACGAGCGGCCATCATTACTTTAAGAAATGAAGGTCAGTCAGTCCGAAAAATTGGGAAAACTTTGAAAGTGTCCCCAAGTGCAGTCACAAAAACCATCAAGCGCTACAAAGAAACTGGCTGACATGCGGACCGGCCCAGGAAAGGAAGACCAAGAGTCGCCTCTGCTGCTGTTCATCCGAGTCACCAGCCTCAGAAATCGCAGGTTAACAGCAGCTCAGATCAGAGAGCAGGTCAATGCCACACAGAGTTCTAGCAGCAGACACGTCTCTAGAACAACTGTTAAGAGGAGACTGTGTGAATCAGACCTTCATGGTAGAAGATCTGCTAGGAAACCACTGCTAAGGACAGGCAACAAGCAGAAGAGACGCGTTTGGGCTAAAGAACACAATAAAGAACACAATAAAGAAAACTCTTTGAATGACTTTTGGTCTGTACTGTGTGTATACAGGGTGAGCCAAAAGTAGGGTTACAGTTACTTCATTATCAGCTTCACCTTTACAAGCATGTTTTAGATAAATGTATGACATTTTCAATGTAAAATGTCTAATATGTAATTATAGTATATGTAAATAACAGTCCAAATTTCTAATAAAGGAAAAATGTTTAAGTGTTAACTGTAACCCTACTTTTGGCCCACCCTGTATATATACAGTATATATAAAAAGCCATATAAACCATTAAAACACACCTTGTACAGATAGTACTCGCTCCATCTCCTCGCCTCATTTCCACCCTGAATGAAGCTCGAGGGGATAAAGCACCTTTAAATTCCCTGAAGATGAGGAGCTTTTTTTCCCCTTCTTCTTCTTCTTCTTCTTTTTTCTTACACTGCATGCTATGCGAATGAAAATGCGGCTTAAAGTAAAGCAAGTATAATTTGTTATATTGAGTAATAAATTGGCTGATGTAGTGGTTCCAGAAAAAAATGTTATTAAAAACCAAGAGAGCTAGAGAAGCGCCTACATGTTTTGTCTCATCAGGAAAACCAGATGCCATTAAAATGTAAATTAGAGCGCTTTCACACAAGCAGAGTTTAGACTGTCTGAATCGAACCGTGATGTGTTTAGTCCCTCAGCCTGGTTCATTTTGGCAGGTGTGAGAAAGAGAATCGACTCGGATGCAGGAAAGTGAACCAAACAAGTGGTGTAGAGATGGACCAGTGTTCTGGGGCCGATATTGATTCCTGATCGCCACGCCCCACTTATATCCTCACTTGCGTATAATACACCTGCGTATTTTCACCCTCCGATACAGCAGGTGGCAGTAGGCACTTAGTTGGTTTGGCCAGCCTCCGTTAAACACAATGATGAAAGAACGATGAAATCAATCTTTGCACTATGCTTAACCTTATTGATATTTCAGGAAAAAAAGGTAAGACTTTTGCATGCCTTCTTACTTAATCAGCTGTGGCTGTGTAGGTCAGAGGATGAGATTGCCACATGTTATGCCCACACTGAGATTTTGATGGCACTAATGATGTCACATTCTAAATAGAGGTCCACTTCCATGTTCTCGTACGAATGGCTTCCATGCCCCAAACTACATTTTCAAGCGATGGCAGGCATGGTTCCTGAGCCTGGAACACTTGTGTGATTTGAGGATCAGTTTTTTGGTATTGATGCAGCTCTCATTGCAGCAATTTTTGAAACTGCTGCTATATTAGCCTGAAAGTGACATGTAGCATTTGATGATGTGAGTTAATTCCAGTTCCAACTGATTTGACCAGCAATAAACCAATTTACACCAAGTTTCCTGTTTTGGTCTGAGGATACAAGAACCCAGCCCCGGCAATCAGAATTAGCCAGTCGGGAATCAATATCGGCCCCAGAACACTGGTCCATCTCTACACCACATGTTTGTTTCACTTTCCTGCACTTTTAAAGTAAAGTAAAGTCTTTATTTTGTCACATATACATTACAGCACAGTGAAATTCCTTCTTCGCATATCCCAGTGTAACTGGGGTCAGAGCGCAGGGTCAGCCATGGTACAGCGCCCCTGGAGCAGTTAGGGTTAAGGGCGTTGCTAAAGGGCCCAACAATGGCAACCTGGCTGAGCTGGGAATCGAACCGCCGATCTTCTGATCAGTAACTCAGTGCCTTAGCCCTCTGAGCCACCACTGCCCCTGGCTCAGGACCTGGGTCCATTCACCTTTTTACACCTGCCCAAATGAACCATGCTGAGGGAATAAACATATCACAGTTTGATTCGGTCGTTCCTGGGCACGATACAAATCAGCAGTACCTTTTGTGAGAGCACCCATTGTCAACCCCGGTGGGTTGTCGAATCTGTGGACCACTTTGGTAGTCCATGGTGCATTTTCCCTATTGGCTTGGTTTCACACAAAGAAAACATCCAAGCGAACCAAAAGTCATGTGAAAATGTTCCATTGATTTTAATGAGTATGGGCAGGAATGGGATCATGAGCACAGGGATCATGGACACACCTCTTACACTCCCTTATGAGTGTGACGGAGTCGAAGGGGGCTGTTAGGTTTGGCCTCCTTGGTAGATGTGTGAAGAGTTCTACATCTTCCTGGGCATGGATGAAAGGGCAGCATGTGAGAAAGTAGGAAAAAGATTGTGTCTGAGACCTCCATTTATGTTGGGGGAAGGGTTTTGTACCATCGCATAAATGGCTTATTTCACCTCTCTCTAAAACTATCTATCTCAAATGCATGTGCTTTGTTTTTGAAGTCACACTGCTGATTCTGTTCCTGAAGTTCCTCCTGTGCTGAGCCATTGTCTTGTGTCGAGTCTGTTTGGTTTCTCCAGTATACTATAGAGCTCTGAACACTCTTCACGCATTGGACTGCATACAGTGTATTGCTCTTCTACCTATCTACAATAGCCTGAACATCCAGAATACTCCTTGTATTTGGTTCAAATCAAGGTCAGATCATGTTCCCCCGAAAAATCACAACAGCTACAACAAATATAATGTAAGCCTGGTGTACATTCTCATGCTTGTGAAAACAGTGCTCTGGACATTCATGATCAACTTGAAGCAGACTACAAACAGTAACGAGCTTGCTTTACCACCCGGAGATCGCATATTCGAACCACAGATCATGCTGAAGCCTCTTGCAGCTGGGGGCCTGGAGAGAGCTGATTGGCCGAGCTCTCTCAGAGGGCAGGAATGGCAGCCACTAAGCTAATCACAGACGTCTGCAAGCTCATGCAAGCGGAAATTGTGTTACACCTCTCTCAATAGTGCATGATTGAGCAGTTTGAAAAAAGGTGCAGTTGGCTGGCGTGGCTCGAAAGAAAACACATGAAAGTTCTGCCCTGAATTGGATACGGGTAAATTAGGAAAAAAATTGGGAGTTAATTGGGAGAAAATTGGGGGAAAAAAGGTTTTGAAGAGAAGTTCAAACAGGCCAGTTAGATTTTTACTTCCTAATGTGATCTCATATAAGGAGACCCACCCCCAGCTGACCTGTTTCTGGAGGGCCTGGCTCTGCAGCAGTTCATTTACAAAGACACTGAAACAGGGTGTTTAAAAGAGGAGTGAAACAGTGGGAGTTTGAGGTCAGGACAAAAAGCATTTCCTGAGGGGTGTTTCAACTAGAGCGTCTTGAAACAAAAAATCCCATAAGAGCCCAGACTCAGTTCCTACTCACTCACTCTCTCACTCACTTATTATCTATACCACTTAATCCTGTATAGAGGATCACGGGGGGCCTGGAGCCTATCCCAGGAGACTTAGGGCACAAGGCGGGGTACACCCTGGACAGGGTGCCAATCCATCGCAGGGCACCGACTCAGTTCTCCTTTAAGAGAAATTATGGGGGATATAACACAGACCTGACTTGACTTTATGTCACATGACTGCAACATAAACTGAGCTGAATAAAATAACGATCAATTAATCATTTTATCCAAAAAATCTATTAATATTGACTGATTAATACTTAATACCTATAAATACTTATATAGAAATATTATGAATTAGGTTTGCTTTAAAGATCTATCAAGAAGCTTAGTGCAGCATTAGTTCACTTATAGATTTTGTATTCAAAATTAAATGGTCAGCGGTAGTGAGTATACACTTTAGCGTATATGGAGTAGTGACCACATGAGTTCCTGCATTGTGTGTATTGTGAAATGACAGCTGTTTGGTCTACACACACGCACACACACACTCAGAGCTTTATAAAAAGCACTTTACTAGTCGAGGGCATTAAAATGTCAGAACTGTCCTGTCAGAGATTAAACACGCACACACACTCGGAGAGAGATTTTGCATTTATTATCTTGGTTATATCTTCCTCACAATTAAAATATTGCACTACTTTTGTAAACTGAGTCTTTAACTCAAACCAAATTTCATTTAATCCCCTCTTCCGCAGAAAAGAATGTTTGTGTTTAACATTTTAAAACGAACAGAGCGATAAAAGTTTATAAAGCCGTAACGTTTTACGCACCGGACTCGGTGGCAGACCTGATTATGTGGCGTTCCTGTTTAAACCTGAACGCTAGGGAACAATGAACAGAAGATCTATAAAAAGAAACAAACAGCTTGAACTAAATATTGATAATGTAGACCCACATGTAAATGCAGCAGGAGTGACTGTGTACAAGCATTATGTGGCGAGGAGATGCACAGTTTTATTTCTCTCAGTCCCTCTGTGTGCAATTCAGAAGTAAAGCAGGAAGGTATCCTATCTTTGTGTGTGTGTGTGCTGTATATCTACACTATATTGGAGAAAGTATTCGCTCGCCTGCCTTCACATGCATATAAACTTGAGTAACATCCGATTCTTAATCCATAGGGTTTTATATGGTGTTGACTCCACCCCCTTTTGCAGCTATAACAGCTTCAAGTCTTCTGTGAAGGCTTTCCACAAGGTTTAGGAGTTTGTTTATGGGAATTTTTGACCATTCTTCCAGAAGCGCATTTGTGAGGTCAGACACTGATTTTGGACGAGAAGGCCTGGCTTGCAGTCTCCACTTTAATTCATCCCAAGCGTGTTCCATCAGGCCAGTCAGGTTCTTCCACACTAAACTCGCTCATTCATGTCTTTATTCACCTTGCTTTGTGCACTGGTGCGCAGTCATGTTGCAACAGGAAGGGGCCGTCCTCAAACTGTTCCCACAAAGTTGGGAACATGAAATTGTCCAAAATGTCTTTGTATGCTGAAGCATAAAGAGTTCCTTTCATTGGAACTAAGGGACCGAGCCCAACCCCTAAAAAACAAGCCCACATTTGTTCCAACATGACTGCGCACCAGTGCACAAAGCAAGGTCCAAGTCCGTGTGGAATACCCCAAAAAAAGCCAAATCACAAACTGAAATAGGTACTTCAAATCCATATTGAAATGTGTGAGTAGTCTTTCTAGGATTATAAAAATCGATTGTTCAGTGATCCAGGATTTCTCGTCCAACGTCAGTGTCTCACCTCACAAATGCTCTTCTGGACGAACGGTCAAAAATTCCCATAAACACCCCTAAACCTTGTGGAAAGCCTTCTTAGAAGAGTTGAAGCTGTTTTAGTTGCAAAGGGGGCGGGGCCAACATCATATTAAACGGAATGATTAAAACTATGGATTAAGAATTGGATGTTACTCAAGTTCAAATGCATGTGAAGGCAGGCGAGCCAATACTTTTCTCAATATTGGAAAAATTGATCTTTATAATCTTTAATAGTCTTCATATGAAACTGGAATCTTTCGTCCTCTCCCTCCCTGTGAGCCAGTGACCTGTAGCTCTGTTTATGACAAGCTCTCGCTGCTGTGTTTTTTTTTTTTCTTTTTCCTAGTGTGAGATAATACTTTGCCAACAATTACAGAAGCAGCTTTTGGTCCTGCATTAAAAAGAGCCGTTCATGTCTGTCAGTGTGGCGTTCAGATTAAAAGCAGACAAAAATAAAGGGAGCTTTAGCAGGCGTCCTTTGTTTTACGAGCTGCTGAGAGCAGAGTATTCGAAGCCCCTGTGGTTCACGGGGCACCTATAAAAAGAAGCCTCTCTAAGCCAAAGATTTACTCGTGCTAAAGAACCCTGTGAAACACACACACACACACACACACACACACACACACACACACACACACACACACACATATAAACACGCTTACATAAACCTACACTTACGGTATTGTCCATCTCTCTTCTACACATGCACACACATGACTGAACCCACAGTTTCACTCTCATCATTATGTTTGGAGAGAAACGGTCTCATGTTTCTGTTGTATTTGTGTTTGTATGTGTGTGTGTATGGTTAACTTCTTTGATTGATTTGACCTTAATGTGTTCTCACACGTTGTACCTACTCAGCACCCGCTGACACAAGTGGATTTGAATGAGTGTGTGGGTTTTAGCCATTTTCATACACACATGCACAGAAACCTGAGATTTTTTCCATTTACTTTAACCATCAGACTGTTTGTACCTACTTCATCCTCCCAACAACAAAACACACACACACTCACACACACACTGCATCCTGCTGTTTGGTGTTCGTTGACCTGCAATTTAAGGATAAGCATCGAAATGATTTCAGAGTGTGTCGCTTTATCACACTCCCACACGCTCAGCAGTGCGGCACCAAGTGAGTGGCGTGGTTTGAATAAGAACAGGTGTTTATAGAGCAGATGCTTGATACCCAATCTGGTGCACAAAGATGACATCACAACCGCGGACCTCATACATACACGGCCAAGTTTCAGCACTGCTCCCCACAAACATTTACACCAGACAGTTTTTTTCCCCCCTTTCCACACTTTTTGTGGAATTGTGCTTGTATAACTTTTTACAGCCCTCCACTTTACGGCTTTTCTGAGATCCAAAATAATGACCATGAGAGGCCTTTCCCACATTCTTGAAACTGATCCCGAACTGTCATGGTCCGGAGACCATGGGAATTCAAAGTGAGATTGTCGTGAGGTCAGTTGGCGTTTGGAGCTATGCACTATGATAGAAATTGTTGGAAATGATACTAAATCCATGGCAAATCCAACCCCGTGCATAAAACTACAAAATAGTGCGCTCTAATATCCACAATGGCAAAATGGACGCCCAACTTGTAATTTGCACGAAAGAAGAAGCGTGCAGTGATTTTATTTTATTTTTTTATGGTCTGAGGGTGTACCCGGTGCCATTATTTATCATAGTATTCCCCCATTGAAAAACAGTACGCAGTATGGAGAAAGTGTTTTGTCACAAAGAAGATTGTATGAACAGATAGGTAAGTTCAAAGAAGGACGCTTAAGCCATCAAGAAGAAGCCGGACGCCCGTCCACGGCCAATGACAATGCACATCCACGCTATTCTGCCCAGAATGTCGACGGTCTGCAAAAACATTCACCTGCTTGGTCCCCTGAAATCAGTACTACGAGGACAAACATTTACTTCTGATGAAGAAATGAAGACAGCGGTGCATTCGTGACTCACAGCTCAGCCTTAAAATATTTTTCAATGGGGGAATACGAAAGCTTGTCGACAGATGGACAAAGTATATTAAAAAGCAAAGATGTTGTGTCAAAAAATGATGTATTTGTCTTTTCTAAAATAAATTCTACAGCCAGAGTGCAGAAACTTTTTGACTCACCCTCATATATACTAAATCCAACCTTCAGTACTAAACTGCTAATAGATTTTACACTAGGTAGGTTGATGTTTATTATAGAAGCTTGCACCAGGCTTGAGACAGTTCTAAGACAGTACTTGAGCTTCTTGAGTATGAGTTTGACATGTTCTAGGTGATTTATTGATACTGTACATCATAATATTTCATATCTAAGGTGTAGTTAGGTGGTTAAAGGTGTGTGATGTCATAGGGTCGAGTCGAGGGTAGAAGATTTTGGGAATGTGGGAAAGGCCTTGAAATATTTGTGCAAAAAAATAGTCCATTTACACAAATCATGGTCACAAAAATATGACAAAAAATATAAAATTTTTAAGAGACTAATCCTGTGTGGATCTTAGCTTGTACAGAGTGAAACAGTGCAAGCCTTTTCATGGCAATGGGGTTCTTTTAATAACTGTTTGAAAATAAAATGTGCATTCTGTTTATTAGAGTTTTTTTTTATTGTTGTTATTGAAGGTCATTAAATGAAATGCATTGCAAATATCCATTATAAAACACTATGTTATATAGATACCTTTCTGCAGTACTAGTGTCATGGTTACAAATATATAAATCTCAATATTTTGTGATACTGGGACCTAACAATGAGATTCTTAGAGCAAATTTATTACCTGAAAGTCAGTTCTATTACTTTGTGCACATTGTTGACATTACGAAATTGAATTTCCACTTCAGTAAATCCCGCTGCAGGTGCTAAATGAATCTATTTACAAAACACTTCTGTTTTTGTAAATAGTTTAAAATTATATCTAGCATGAATAATTTATACCGCCTTACAATGACCAGATATTCATGTTTGTGCTGCATAAAACATAAAATCCCATGCAGTTTCCACATTGGGCATTCAGGTCATCAGGTTTTATTTAATATAAATGTATATATAATGTTAAGGATTTTTTGCAGTTTGTCAGCAGCTAAAAAACCGTATGTAAGTAAGTAAAAAAGTGCTTAATATAAATATAGATTAGTGGTCTACTGTTTTGTTTTTGGCCTCGTTTTTTCTATTTGGAAAGCTACGTAAAGTTTTGAGGCTTGGATTTCTTGTGACAGTTCAAGATGTATTTGCATCCAAAAAGGGTTTGAGCTTAAATATGGGGTTTAACGTTGGCCGAACACAGCTCAGAAGCAGATCAGTCGCCGATGAGCCATCAAAAATATATTAACATGCCAAGACACAAGGAAAAAGATAATAATTTGGGTGTCATCTATATAACTGTGGTAAAAGTCATATGAATAGCTGTCCAAGGGAATGGGAACAGGACAGAGCACTGAGCCTTGTGGGGCACCAGTGAAAAAATGACATCTAGCCTATATTGATTTTTATGTTGCCTATTACAAGCATCCGTTTGATGAGTAAACATGGTTCAGGTTGCTAAACATGATGCATAACCAAAGGTCAAGAACAGATTTGTGTGAAGAGTACAGGGTTTAAAGCTTCAGTGGGTCATATGCTGGATTTTTTTTCTGTGTGGAATGGTGGTTTTGCAAGAAGTTAACTATGAAAGATCGAAGCAGCATGAGGGTTAAATGATATCCACGGAATATGTGGGAAGGAGTCATTGGTCCGGGTGATGAAAAAAGAACAGAAATAAAAGGCTGGTTTCTGTGAGTGAGAAGAGAATGAGTCAGCTCTGGTAGTTAAAACGTAATGACCAGGGATTTTTGTGTGTGTGTGATGTCCAGTGATGGCGTTAGTTTGTTCAGAATCCAGAGCGGGTCACATTTGTAAAGATCTGTAAAGATGACTGTAAAGGTAGCACCATTGTCTTGTTAGCTAACTGTCCCCTATCACATGACAAACACCTACAGGGTAAAAAGGCAAACATGCAATTCCTTTGGGATACTTGAAGCCAATCTTTCTGTTTGTTTCTGCTGCTCTGGGGAAAAAAGAGGTGTTTGTCCTCTTCCACATTCACAAGCTTATAGATGCCTGTAATTGATTGTTGTTGATTTACAGAGGTGTGAAAGCATGCCATCCCTCCCACCCAGAGAGCACAGCCAGTTTTAGCTCTTGGACTTGGCTGTGGCATGCTCAAGTATCAAACTCAACTTTTCTAATAGGAAGTCACCATGGAGATTGAGTAAATCCCTCGTGGATGGAAAGAGACTCAGGAGGTTGTGTAACTTATTTCAGACGCATATTAAATTCTGTTGTAGCCTGGGGCAAATTTAAGTGAAGAATAAATTGCAGGGATTTCCTCAGTACAAAGTTATATCATGAACATTATATAAATGTGTTCAGAATTTTTTTTTTCTATTTACTAAAATGAAAGAAATTCCTGTTCCTAAACTGTTCACTGGAAAACTGTGTTAGGTCCAAGGTAACATAATTTATTGTCCTTTTTTTGAGTGACAATTAAAACAGATTAATAGCTATAATAGTTTAATAATAAATGTTATTATTTAGACTACGTGGTTTATGATTTTTCCATTTGAAATTATGTTACCATGGTTATTCTTCATGAGAACTTTGAGAATCCCTGCCCTAGAGGACCAGGAGAAAATACTACAAAGGTTAGACATAAAGGTTATGATAACAGCATGGCATTCATGTGACGAGATATTAGGATGTAAAAGACATGAAGGACAAGAAGCTCCACTCCACTTCTGGGCTATAAGCAGACCCCCTGTCGATTCATCACGGAGAGTGAGAGAATTCAGAGACAGAGGACGACAGAGCAGCTGGTGTTGCCGAGTTCTCCGCGGTGATCCATTTCCCTGTCAGAGCCAGGAAGTGGAGTGCATGGATCGAAGCCAAGGCTGAGATGAAGTCAGCTTTGTGGACAGATTGATAGTTCCAGAGCCCACCTACAACTCCTGCCTGAGATTGCTGCGAGATTATTGGCATTGCTATTTCTGAGATGTGAGAAAGAAAAGGTGGCTGAAGAGGTCTGTGAGATTTAAAATAGAGTACCTGAGAACAAAGATGATGATGAAGTAGTGGTCCTATTATGGTGCCTGCATGAAGATGTTGGTCCAGAAATGAAAGGTTGAAAGGTACAGGATGGCTATATTTTTTATTCTTTTAGAAACATATTTACAGTGGATCTATTTACTCGTGCAATACGAACAACTTGCATTCCAGTTGGGCTATCACTCACACTTCTGCAATGTGTTATGATTTCTGGAACCAAACAAGACCGTCTCCATCAAAGCAACTGTTGAGACTGTCGAGGGTTCTTTATCCTTAGCAACAGGATTCCAGGCGGGTCATCATCTTCGACTGCCAAAGAAGGATCATCTGTGTGTGTGGTGTGTGTTTGGTGTGTGGTATGTGTTTGCAGCAGCTGTGGAAATAGTAAACAGTTGGACACTAGACAATTAAACAATGCAGTTATTTAACGTTATACTCTGTACCTGTGTGTTTGTGTGTGTGGACGTGTGTAGGTACGACAGAGCGTGTATGTTTAATCCAGGGTACAGTGGAGGCGCTGAATGGAGTTCATAACTTCATCGCCGAGAAAGTGCGTGAGATGCCGCAAAGCAGCCAGAAAAGCGAACCAGTCAGTATCCTGCAGCCTCAAACCACCGTTAACCCCGACCGGGTCAAACAGGTCAGTCAAGCATATACACACAGGTCTATGTGAACAGGCAAAGGATTAAAAATTGATCAGAGTTTAAGCTGCTCTGACATGAAGAACAGCCTCATTGCTGAGGGCAGTGAGGCAGTTTGTTATATTGAAGCACGGAGTGTGGTAGGAATATCATGCTAGGGGTGTTCCCCAGGGAGAAAGAGCCAGACTGGGCCCGAAAAGAGTTAGAGCACTGGGTTATTTTTACCTGTGTGTTGCAGGGAAAGAGAGGGGGGCAGCTGCACAGTAAGCCCCGGGATCAACAAATGGCTGAGATAAGCAATGACTGGTCAGTGAGACTTTATAGACCCAAACTCGACTCTCACTCTCTCTTGCTCCCACATAAGACACGCAAACACTAACACTAAGTAAGCTGTATACAGTAGATGTGGGTACAAGTCTTTGAGTCTGCTCATCAGACTGCAGTCCAGTTGTCTGAAACTAGCTCTGGAGTGTTTTAGAGCAGGCAACGGTGTACCAGTCACCTCAAACTTTACCAATGTTGTCTGAATAAGTGACAGGTAATGTCCGTAATGTTGCTGGCCATCTCACTCTGCCATCGTGCCTGTAAGGGACAAAATAACTAGCACACAACACCATTTGAATGAGATTTGTACAGTGACAAACGTCATAAATCCACCTCAGGTAATATGACTCTACTCTCAGAATTTTGTTTGGGTTTGGATTTAAACTCCAATAATTTTTCTGGGAAATCTAAGTAAATGATTTCTGTTTGCAGAGTGCTTCAACACTCACTTAAACCTTCTAACCTTCTTTGATGCAGGCTAAACTGATCGTGCCCAACAGCACAGCAGGGCTGATCATTGGTAAGGGCGGAGCAACGGTTAAGTCGGTGATGGAGCAATCGGGCGCCTGGGTGCAGCTCTCACAGAAGCCCGAGGGTATCAACCTGCAGGAGAGAGTGGTGACAGTGAGCGGCGAGCCCGAGCAGAACCGCAAGGCTGTAGAGATTATTGTGCAGAAGATCCAGGAGGACCCTCAGAGCAGTAGCTGTCTCAACATCAGCTATTCTAATGTCACAGGACCTGTGGCCAACTCTAATCCCACAGGCTCACCATATGCCAACAGTGCTGAGGTTCTACCTAGTGCCGCTGCTGCTGCCGCTGCCACTGCATCTACACTGCTGGGCCAGGCGGGCCTTGCCAGTTTCCCCTCTGCAATGTCTGGCTTCTCGGGCAATGACCTGCTGGCCATCACCTCTGCCCTGAACACACTTGCCAGTTACGGCTACAACACCAACACATTGGGGCTTGGCCTGAACCCAGCAGCCGCCTCTGGGGTGTTAGCCGCCGTCGCTGCTAGCGCTAACCCTGCAGCTGCTGCCGCAGCTAACCTCTTAGCATCGTACGCTAGCGAGGCATCCGGGGGAGCAGCTCACCCGGCTGCACCTGGGCTTGCTGGCTTCTCACTTGGTTCTCTTGCAGCAGCTACTGGCGCTTCCAACGGCTATCTGAACCCAGCTTCTTCTCCATTGGTGGCCTCGTCACTGCTGGGGACTGAGAAACTTGCCGAGGGTGGCAAGGAGGTGCTGGAGATCGCCGTGCCTGAGAACCTGGTGGGTGCCATTTTAGGGAAAGGGGGGAAGACGCTGGTAGAGTACCAGGAGCTGACAGGGGCGCGCATCCAGATATCCAAGAAGGGCGAGTTCATCCCAGGCACACGCAACCGCAAGGTGACCATCACAGGGTCGCCGGCAGCAACACAGGCCGCACAGTATCTCATCAGCCAGCGGATCACGTACGAGCAAGGCGTCCGTGCCACAAACCCTCAGAAAGTGGGATAGAGACGGAACTCAAGTGATGGGGGGAGGGAGGGAGGGCAGCGAGGAAAGGGATTCGAAAGAGGAATGAACACGAGAGCAACCAAAGGACGAGACGAACAAACAAAAGACGAAAAAGGTCAGTAAGGGGAACAGAGGAAAAAGAGTACGTCTACATGTGCTTGTTTCAGAGGAAAGAAACAAAACAAAAAAAGTGAGAAAGGAAAGATATTCACCTGGGGGCAGAGGTGTGTAAGAATTTGGGACTGAAATTATGCTGTTTTTTTTTGTTTGTTTGTTTGTTTGTTTGTTTGTTTGTTTTTACTTGAGCTAAGGAGTGTAGACTGTGAGGGGTTCAGTAATGAACCTTGTATCACTCTGGGAGGCCTCACCTCGTCTGTTTCTCACACAGTCAGGGACCAGATAGGTTCCATTTTATTTTTCTGTCACTGGTGGAGCCTATACAAACGAATCCAAATTTACAAAGATCAAAGGCTTCCACATAGGCAGTGGGTTTTGCAGGGGTCAATTCAATAAGAAAGATTTGACCCTTTACAGTGATTATGTGTTTTAGACCTGAAGGAGTCTTGTATGGTTTTCCAAATTAACACAAATGAGGCAGGTTTTTTTTTTTTTTTCATCTACTTGCGCTAGCTGTTTCAGATCCACATTACCGGCTTTCTCCCATTAATTGGACAGCAGATTCCTCTCGATCACAATAGATTTAGATTTTTACTTAAACCTGTCAAATCAGGTTGATCTGAATGTATAAAGACTTCCTGGTCTTGCTTTTTTTGTGTCAGGAAGTTCAAACTGAGTGTTTGTTTGGCATCAGCAGCCGAACCTGACTCAGTCACAGAAAGGCAGGCAGACAACAAATGTTAAAAGGTTAAAAGGTCCCTTTGAGAGGACAGGAATGTAAACACATACACCCATACACATACACACACACACACAAACTGCATTTGCGGTTTAGTCAATCCCTGTTTGGTGCTATAAAGAAATCACTAATGAGACAACATCAGATATTTGAGAAATTTCTTACTTAGCTAGGCTTTAGCACTTTGGGGTTGAAATAACCTTCGCCTAATTATTAATTGAAAGCAATTTTGTGATGTGGTCATAACATCATTAAAAAAAAACACACATTAGAGAAAACAAAAACACGCTTTTAAGCAGGTAAAACGTTCGCTAATGTTTGGCATTACTGCCTTCAACCGAAACAATTGATGCAAGAACTTCAGACATGTTAAACATCTCAAAAACAATCTCCTGACGTACTGATTATAGGACTCGGGATAGATAGTCACACTAACATTACCATTAAGAAATAAGCACTTTGAGTGTTACACCAGACTCAAAATGTCCACTATATTTCTCCAGTAAACACTGGTGATTTTTAAAACGTCTGGGTTTTGTTTTTTTTTTTTGTTTGTTTTTTTGTACAAATAGAGCTCAAGCTGATATACCTCATGTTTGGACAGAATGGGAAAAGAAATGAAAGAATTTCCAGTTTGTATGCAGTGCAATTAAGTCCTCGTTTGAGTTCCAGTTGGCAACCAGTTCACTACTGCGCATTCTAGCCTCGATGTCGGCCTGCCGGGGGTCTGGCAGCGTAAGGAAGGGCGCGCAGACAACGCAACGCAGCCTTTGTCAAAATATTAATAGCAAGTCGTTTTCCACTTCGATGCTGGCGTTAGTTATCTGGCGCGAACGGATCCCATGTCTTAGCGAGACGTGAACGTGCTAAGAGTGCTCGTCTCAGAGAAACCGCACATCTTCTAGCATTATGACTGAGGCTCAATGCCTTTCCTGTGCAGTTCTCTGCTGTTGTGTTTTTTTTTTTGTTTTTTTTTCTTTTTTTGCCTGAGCGTAACAGCTCTGTATCCATTGTGTTGTGGGATGCCTTCTTTGGAAAACAGCATGGCGGAGTAATAAATAGCATGTTTCTTTTTTTTTTTTTTTTAAGCCACACACTTAGCATTGTCGTCTCTGCTGCTAACTGCATTTTGAAATCTAGCAAAGGGAGATATGAGGTACAGAACTTGTACAGATAAAACAGAAGGTGATCTCTTTTAAACCACACTGTGAATCAAGCAGCCGACACCATCCTAAACTCTGGAATGTACTGTACGCGTTGCAGCGTCCACTAACGCACAGCACAGCGGGGCTGGATGCTGCGGACCCATCGGTTCTGCCAATTGAGAGATATTCTGGGTCAGCTCTAACGGCTCGGAATTCACACCAGCCATTAATTACCAGATCTTTGTCTGAACCGTGGGCCGTGTATACATATATATATTAAAAAAAAACACACATGGCGATGCCCGATCTTCTACTGACCTAAATACACGCTCGCAAAGACATTCATCAACTGCCTCCAATTCCCAGTATGTAATCTGCTTTGGAAACCAGGGGGAACAGAAACCAGGAGTTAAGCGGGGAAGGGGGAGAGCAAGAACGAGAGGGAGAGACACGGCGATACATTTATATGCGTCGAATTATCACGACAACGATTGCCTTAAGAAATCGGTCACGTGCTCTGCTTTTGGCAGGGAGTTTATCAACAGACCATTTTATGAAATTTATCCGTCTCAAGAATTGTCGCTGCTGAGGAGCAATTACTGCACGCTGTCGGTTTTGGGCTAAATAATTTTTTTTTTTGAGATTTGAGATGAAAGCGCATATGCAATTTCAGAAGCACAAGCCCGGCACAACCGCATGCAATGTCTCTGTGAATTTTTGTTGTGGAAATTTAATACGGTGAAAATGAAAAGACTTCAAATGAAATCGCTACTTCATTAGCCATGTATTCTCTTTCTCCGCTTTTGCTCTGACGCTGCATATCTCCCCAGTCTCTAGTCTCGTTTTGCTTCTCTTTTCATGCTTGGGTGTGATTTATTATTTTTTTTATTTATTATTTATTTTTCCTAATGTCCTTTCTGTTTCTTTTTTTGTCCAGTAATCAATTGTAAGGTAGCTTTTTTTTGTGTGTGGTTCTCCAGTTGAGTCCCTCCATCTTGCTTTCTGTCTCGAGAAGCATTTCCAAGGGCGTAGATTTTGTTCACATTTCCGGCTGCAGCGTTCCAAAGGTTGGCATCTGATTGGCACTGTGTGCTGGAAATCAAGGATTTGGATAAAGACACGGCGATTGTTTCAGTGTAAAATAAGTCAGATTGCTCCTTGGGTACGTTTATTGAAAAGCACCAGACCCTTTACTGACTCTAGCGTTGCGTCCTGACGTCCCTGGTGCGGTTCCATTGGCTAAAACCGGTTAGCGGGGTTTTTTTTAATTATTTTTATTATTTTTTTTATACGAAGGTCATCAAGGTTTATACTTGACCGATGTGCTCATGTGCCAGATCGAAAAAATCACTTTAAAAATTTGGAAACTACCTCAACACTCTAACTTGAACAGGGTCCTCGAGGGACCTTTCGCGAGGATGTTGTGAGAACAGACGAGCTCTACAGGGGGATCACCTTAGGCTTCCTGCATTCTTGCTCTCCTCTCTGATTAATGGTGGCAGTTGATGAGTGTGTCGGAGTACATTCCTTGGCTTGAAATACATTCAGGCATTCCTGTCCCCTCTCCACTTTCCTCTTTGGGGCAGTACACCGCGAGCACCATGCCGTTAGACTGCGCCGCTGCTCAGAAAGTTCGTCTCTCTCTCTCTCTCTCTCTCTCTCTCTCTCTCTCTCTGTGAACTCTGACCTGGAAACAGTTCTGTACCTCGACTCGAATCCATTTTCACACCTGACCTAAGATCGGTACGCCCTAACTGTTACGAAAGTGTAAATAGACTCGCTCCAACACCCTCAAACTCGGGGGGAACTGGTGCTTAAAAGGAGGGCTGGATGCCTGAAAGGTCCAGAGCAAGGAACTCTGGGAAAGGAGAACGAGACCCACCTCACGCTCGAACGATGACCGTCGTTCGTATCCTGTGCTCTCTCTATCCTCTCTCTCTCGGAGAACGGTCTGAGGTCATTCTTTCCCTCTTTCCCTTTTCCCCCACTTTTTTAAAATGAAACTGTGGATTCCGTCCTGTCCCATGGTCTTCGTGGAACTTTTAGTGTCGTTCTCTAGTTCGTAGTCTAAATGCAGTTGTCTTGCGCCGTGGGTTTCAGTGTGTGAACTCCGTTATACTCGTGTGTATGACGACAGTGCCAATCGAGCCAGATTAAGATTAGCTTTGCCATTTGTCCGTGCATTAGAATTCGCTCTAACTGGAGTGCCGGTGTCCATATCGACATCCCTGATGTTTCTTTTTTTTGTTCGGTTTTGTTTTCTTTTTTTTTTTTCTTTTTTTTTTTCTTTCAAACTACATAAATAAAAATGTAAAGAAATATTGGAAGCAATATTGTAGCATGTCGTCAAGTTTTTGTGTTTTTGTTATGTCTGTTGTATGAACCTTTGGATTTAATACACTTTTGAATGAATAGGTTTACATGTACTTTTTTGTAATACTGTAAAGAAAGTAAAGAAAAAAAAACGAAAAAATGCTGCTATTTGATAAATATACGAGAAATATTTTAGTTGAAAAGATGTCTGATCCGTTTATTAGAGTTACGCTCGTTTTTGGCAGGAGCACAAACGAGGTGTGTCGATACGAATAACATAGCCGTGAAATAAAACCTGTGACCCACGCAGCTTCTTAACACGTAGACGTGCGATCAAGCATTTTAGATATCGCTAACTATTTAGACGCATCGATCAAGTGCCAATCAGTCGATACCTTTTAGTTTGAATGAAAAGATAATCAAAAGAGTAACACTTCGTGATGAAAAAAAAAAAAAACATGAACAAAGAGCAATGTCAGTGTTGTTTTTAACTCCATAGTCGCATTAGAGAATAATAACGATAGTTCTTTTATGCATAAACATGTCTTTTTATACACTCGGTCGAGAAAGCATCCTGTGCGTTCGTTTGACTTGTGGCTTCCACGCAGCTCTTCCTTCATATTCTCTCTGTAGGTCGGCATGGAGTAGGCATAAACACGTTATAATCATGTCGTAAACGCGTTATTAAGCACCCATAACATGTCCCATTTATGAAAGTGTGTTTCGTGGAGTTAGGTGTTTATCTTTTTTGCACGTCTCTATTGCATGATATCCAAGTGAATTATCAGGGGGGCGGGGAATCAAAACTTAACATAAAAAAAATAAAGAAATAATAATAAAAAAAATTTTAAAAAACACAAACGTTTCGTTGAGTGTCTAGAGTCATTCCGAGGCACAGTTTTTGCATGTGGCGCAGATCGAACACGTTTTCAGTTAACGGCTTCTTCAATTTTTATTCAGTTCGCTTTTTACATTTTTTTTTTCTCTCTTGTTTTATTTATTTATTTTTCTCTGACAGATATCGGAAGAGCTCTTATGGTTTATAGACCGGTACGGTAACCATGGGAACTGGCCCTGCACTGTAAAAAAAAATAATAAATGAAATGTTGGAGCAACAACAAGATCTCGCAGCTTTAAAGGAGTTTAAAGCAGTTCAATGAAGATTAATGAAGCTGAATTTGGTAAGAAACAAAAGTAACTCAGGAGCCTCTCGGCGTAGCGGCGGAGAAGGGTCGGCCTGATGAGGGTAAAACGTGGTACCGCTCGTACCCGGGGCAGGATGACGTACAGCGAGTCAGGAAGGAATACCGAGATAATCATTGCAGAGAAACGTCACCTTTATAGATTATAAAAAATTCGAAAAAAAGATGTGATAAAGTTGTAAACACATCTAATCAAATTCATCAGCTCTTTTTGTTCTTTCTGTATTCAGCCTCATTTGGTCTTCTTAATCTTCACTGTGTTCACACTATATACTGTAGGATTGTTGGATTTTTTTTTTTTTTTACACAAGTGACACCAAGCTGCGATAACATTCAATGACAACAAACATTTTTTTTTAACAAGAAACAAATTCAAACGACTGAATTTTTGTTTGATCAGCAGAAGTGCGGTCAGAAATACACAAGACAATTTGGGACACAAGTTTTCGATTTATTTTCTACATTCTTGAACAATACTGGATTTTTCTTTTTACAATTATGAAATAACAATATAGCGTTATATAATTAAGTAACAAGAACAACATTCTAAGACGTGAAGCTCAGCTGTTCTGGAACAGTTCTTGCAAGAACAGTATCGTGTCGAGTGCGTTTGTAAAACCCATCGAGCCCCATGATGATGAAACTGTCTCTCATGAAGACCTTCCCAGGAAAACAAGACCAAAACTTACTGCTGCAGAGGAGACGTTTATTTAGAGTCACCAGCCTCAGAAATCACCAATTAACAACCAGCACCTCAGATTAGAGCCGTTATGAAGCTTTACAGAGCAGAAGTAGCAGATATACATCTCAATATCAACTGTTCAGAGGAGATTATTGTGTGTTTTGGATAAACGCCTTCAGTGTTGTTTTACAGTGTAGAAAGATATAAGATTTTTTTAAAAATCAGGAAAGACCATGGAGTTGGGGAAGGGGTGTACAAACTTTCGACCTGGAAGGAAATAGCAGAGATTGCTGCAGACTCTTGCAACAGTTAGCATGCTTTGCAAATCTGAGAATGAAGCTAGATGTAAATCCAATTCACATATATGAAGGAGTTGCTGGACAGGCCACGCCCCTAAATGACCTCACTGATGTAGTGTGAACATAGAGCTGCTTTAATGGAAGGTGATTTGTCGTACAGTGCGGGGACAGTGACTCTGTCTGTGTCTGTCGTTTTATAGGATGAAACGCCCATGCATGCGAAGAAACGTCGCGCGACGTCACGTTAGGTTACATCACGTTACCGTGTAAGTCATTCTCACGTGAATCAGTTGGATGTCGTGACTTGATTCTCCAAACCCCGGCTGTAATTTTTCTGAATGTATTTGCATTTTTACATAAAAATGATAACAGAATGTTATTTCCGTGTTCCGTGTCTATAGGTGGAGGCTGTTAAAACTCATGTGCGTGCGTGTATGTGCGTGTGTGTGTGTGTGTGTGTGCGCGTGTAAGTGTGCGAACGCCGCATTAGCGCCTGTGTTTTTATCTTCTGATGCCATTTCTCTTTCCTCTCTTGTCATCAAATGCACTTTACTGAGCATTAGGTCCCCATATCAACACACACACATATACACACACACACACTCTCACACACTCACACTGTCACCTATTAACACACACACACACACACACACACACAGTGGAAACCTCCTGGATGCAAACCGAAACCAAGCAACCTGTTCTTAACCTTCACACAGTGCGGTTTTTTTTTCCTCTTGCTCTGGTTTTTGTTTTGTTATTTGTTACGATTATGATTCGAGCTGTAATTTTATTTGTTTGTTTGTTTTTTTTTGTTGTAATCTTTGTTTTTCAAGCGAGATCTGAAGGAGTGTGTACGGGATTCCAGCATTCCTTCTGTCTCCTTTACTGCATTCCCTTTTGTGTGTGTGTGTGTGTGTGAGTGTGAGTGTGTGAGAGAGCGTGTGTGTGTGTGTGTGTGTGTGTGTGTGTGTGTGTGTGTGACTTTTGTGTCTGTAATTTACCGAGACACAAGCGCTTGTTACTGTTTTATTTTTTCAGTGCTTTGAATGTGAAAAGTGTTTTTTGATTTTAAATCTGTAAGTTATGTTCGTTGAAGAGGAATGGTAAATAAAACACAGAAACCTCGAAAAAAAAATGTCTCAGTGCTCTCTGCTAAAAAAGTGAAAGAAGGAGAAAATGAACACATTTCTTTGGTGTGATATAAACTGTGTGATCTAAAATAAATAAACAAATAAATAAATAAATCGCTATTTCAGAAGGGTCAAAACCGGTCTGAGGAGATTTGAAAAGAAAAAACTCAAAAACAGAGCTGTGTTTAATAGTGAAAGTAAGGGAGTGTCCACACACACACACACACACACACACACACACACAATGTGATAGGAACTCACAGGATCGGGACTAAACAGCTGTGTGTTCTCTTCAGTTCACTAGACAGCATCAAGACTGGACTTTGGAGAGCGATGAAAAAAGATCATGTGACCTGATGTGTCCAGATTGAGCCTATTCCAGAGCGATGGGCGTGTCAGGGTAAGAAGGGAAGCGCATGAAGCGACGCACTGAATCAAAATCTTAGATTCAATTTCGTACATGATACAGGCCGGTGTGAGGTGTAGGTCATCTGCCAAAGCAAAACAATACACATGAGCAAGCAAAAGTCATCAATCCGTCTACACGTCTATCAGAGGTGTGAATCAGAAAAAGGCGATTTTTACACGTTTTAAAGTCTACAGAAACGATCGAATAATGACTGAAACGCCGCTTCGCATGTGTTGTTGTTTAAACGTCACGTCACCTATAATGCTTAAATCATCTCGTTCACACTCCAGTCCAGTAGGTGGCGATGTTGCGCCAACTGCGAATAAACTTGAAAGCAAAAGATGCAACATTCTTCCAAAATGACACTTTTGAGTATTTAATCTATTTTACATCATCCATTAAACAAACTTTTAAGTGTCAGTCGGTTCTGGTTTAATGGTTAGTCCTGTCGCCTGGGATCTCAAAGGTTCGGGGTTTGAATCTCGCCTCACTCACGTCTGTGTTCATGTGTTTGGTGACTACCTGGTAGATAATATGGTTTCCTCATGCAGTCTAAAAATAAACATGATGTAAACTGATTGGCGTTTCCAAGCTGCCCTGGCGTAGCCCATGGCAATAACAGGAATAAGCGGTATAGATAACGGATGAAGCTAATAGAAAACTGACCCACAGTTTCACCTCTAGCAGGCGGGTGAACCGTATCGCTGTGAAAGCCAGCCGTCGAGACGAGACCTCAGCCTCAGTCGAGACCAGTGTGGTAAGTCTGGAAAACAGGATGACATCATCAGGATGACATCACAGGGCCAACCTTGGTTCGCTCGACAGACACTCAGGCCCACGCCTCTTTCATGGGGACTGTCTGACAGGCCCCTAGGCCACGCCTCCTTCACTGTAACCAGCAGACACACTGACTCTGGTGCGAATCTCGAAATCCTTACACATTCCGAGGTGAAAAATTCAAAGTGTGAGGAAATACGGATGATGTCAGCGTCTCTCTGATAGGAAACCCGCTAGACCGTCTCTCTCTCTCTCTCACACTCTGTCTCACACACACACACACACACACAGAGGTGACACTGCCGCACTGCAGTGTGACTGTGCGCTTACGATTTAATTATGATGAATGAAGAGACGTGTGATAGTCAGAGTGTGTATGTGTGTGTGTGCGTGTGTGTGCTGTGAATTGCGGACGCTGTGTGTACTAGCGGATGAGACAGTGTGAGACTGTGAGACGTCTAAACACGGAAGCACGCAAACTACGGTGACTATTAATAGTGTTTTAGTGATACCTTGTTTTATCTACAGTTCATACGGTGCTACAGCGCATGATGATGTTATTCAGCCGAATAAGAGATGTTAAAGATAAGAGTTAGCATAAAAAATAGTGCCACGTTCACATTCGCTCCGAAACGGAATCGGTGGAATACACGTGGAACCCGATGTATCCTCCTCCACCGTCTGATCTACTGTCCCATTTTCTGCTCCGCTCACAGGCCTGAAGTAGAGCACGGCTATTTCTAGAGCTCCTTCTCCAGCCGTATGGACCACAAAGCCATCGCACATGATTAGGAGGAAACACGCAGGCTACTGTAGTCTGTGTGAAAATAAACGCGTCCAAATGGACGAATGCGATCCGGTAATGCAGACAGCGGCGGCGCCTCACGTTAATAACGTCTACACGTCCCGACCTTCACCTGTCCGCACGTGACCTTCAGCACCTCATGAGCCTCGTGTGATGCGCTGGATGGCAGAACGTTTCCTTTCAGGGTGTACGAGCGGACGCCGCTCCATGCGGAGATGAAGTGAAAAGTCGAGGATATCATTTGGTGTCACTGGTTCTGTTCAGTCTTGCTCAGTGTTAGTTTCGATTCCACCAAAAGTCCAAAATAAAAATATCAAATTTCATTATTTATCAAATCTACTGTATACCCTGATATTGAGTAGGTCACCACTTTCGCCACCATAGGATGACATCACAGGACCAACATTCGTTCGCTCTACAGACACTCAGGCCACGCCTCCTTCATGGGGACTGACTGACAGGCCCATAGGCCACGCCTCCTTCACTGTAACCGGGGTCATGGGTGGCCGAGGGTCACCGATGCACACGAGGAGCTGGATCCAACGGAAGATCTAGTGGTGTAGATTAAACTGATGAGAAGGTGAACGAGCGGGTTTGACGGAAAGCTCTCAGGACACACGGTGCATCGGCGTTATGGCGGCAAACAAGCGACTCAGAAGGTTCTGGCTGATTGGTTTATATGTCAGTGTTTCATTGTGTTGAGGCTCACAGTTGTACATTCATTCGTTTTTAGTTCAAGCTTTATTTATCACTGTCGGGTTCAAGAGGGGAACTTAGTCAATATTCAGGACTGAAAGAACTTCATCTCCATCAGACAGGTCGTGTCCTTCAGCATGAGGAGAAGGTTAATGCTGGCTGTGATAGATAGATGTTTGTTTTTTTGTCTGTCTTTGCTGTATTTTAAATGTAAGATGTGAGATGATCTCATGTTGCTGTACTGTGTGTTAAAAATAAACTAAAATGTACATTATACAGTATGACTTTGTTTTGTTTTTTTGTCTTTGTGTTCTGTGTCTCGTCTTTAAAGAGTCTAGAAGTTGTTTGTTTTAAATGTTTAAGTATTGTAAGCAAATAAACTAAGAAAAAGTGTATTGGTGCAAAAAATACAAATAAAAATAAAATTGCCTTCAGCTTGATCTGCTTTTGATCGTTTGAAATTTATATTTATTAATCTTTCATGTTATTACACTCTATTCATCCTTCTCTCTTTATCTTTCTTTCCGTCTCTCTGTCTCACTCTCTCCGTCTCTGTCTCTCTGTCTCTGTTCAATTAAATTAAATTTTATTTCTATAGCGCTTTTAACACTGGTCATTGTCTCAAAGCAGCTTCACAGAAATGAAAAGAAAATGAAAAGAAAATTTATGGAAGTGTATATGTGTAAGAAAAATGTGTCTAGATAATGAGATTGCAAGGAAAAACTCCCTGAGATGGCAATAGGAAGAAACCTTGAGAGGAACCAGACTCCACAGGGAACCCGTCCTCATCTGGGTGATAACGGAGAGCAGAAATTGTATAACATCATGTGTGTTATGTCTTGTGTCTCACTCTCTCTTTCTCTCTCTGTCTCTCTCTGTCTCAGTCTCTCCATCTCTGTCTCTCTCCATCTCTCTGTCTCACTCTATATCTCTCTCACTCTCTATCTCTCTCACTCTCTTTGTCTCTCTGTCTCTCTCTGTCTCACTCTCTCCGTCTCTTGTCTCTCTTTGTCTCTCTGTCTCTCTCTGTCTCACTCTTTCCGTCTCTGTCTCTCTCTGTCTCTCTGTGTCTCACTCTCTCCATCTCTCTGTCTCACTCTCTATCTGTCTCACTCTCTTTGTCTCCCTGTCTCTCTCTGTCTCACTCTATATATCTCTCACTCTCTCTGTCTCACCCTCTTTGTCTCTCTGTCTCTCTCTGTCTCACTCTCTCTGTCTCACTCTCTCTGTCTCACTCTCTATCTGTCTCACTCTCTTTGTCTCCCTGTCTCTCTCTGTCTCACTCTATATCTCTCTCACTCTCTCTGTCTCACCCTCTTTGTCTCTCTGTCTCTCTCTGTCTCACTCTCTCTGTCTCACTCTCTCTGTCTGTCTTTGTCTCTCTCTGTCTCACTCTCTCTGTCTCACTCTCTCTGTCTGTCTTTGTCTCTCTCTGTCTCACTCTCTCCGTGTCTGTCTCTCTCTGTCTCACTTTCTCTGTCTCTCTTTGTCTCTCTCTCTCTCTCTCTCTCGCCCATTCTGTTTGTATTTTGTTCTTCCTCAGTGCACAGAGTAACTTTAATATACTGAACATATATAGGTTCTTCATATGCATGTCCTTACTCTTTCTATATGTTCTCTGAAACAAACTTGCCGGGGGGGGC
>JAAGKR010005769.1:34565-48236 GCA_011419295.1 Clarias macrocephalus
CTGCCCCCCCCCCCCCCCCCCGGAGACAGAGAGAGTGAGACAGAGAGAGACAGAGAGAGAGAGACAGAGAGTGAGACAGCGAGAGAGAGTGAGAGAGAGAGTGAGATCTTTAAGATTGAGCTCAAGACTACTCATCTAATATTGCAACAACCTTGAATTCACACACACACACACACACACACAAACACAGTAGAGGACAGCCATATTTCTAATGATATTAATTAAGCCCTCCCCACCGAACACACACACACACACACACACACACACACACACACACACACACACACACACACACACACACAGCTCCCAGCAGTGACATCACACGGATGACACTCAAACACTCTTCAGCAATCAGTAACGTCTCAGATCTGCTTCCAAGGTCCAATCAGTCAGATCAGAGTCTCGGGCGAGTCTTGCGGTTCGACGTGACGTGACGTTCTCTCGCTCTGCCTCTGCCACACTTCCACCATTCCTCAATAACACTTCAAGGTCACACGGCAGCGCCTATTCCAGTCACTTCTCTCAGTACTATAGTGGTTTCCTCTTAGAGATGCAGCACTGAATAACACACTCGGATATTTATTTAGTGTATCGGAGTGGAACGTGTCTGTGTGTGTGTGTGCTGTGTGTGTGTGTGTGTGTGTGTGTGTGTGTGTGTGTGTGTGTGTGTGTGTGCGTGCGTGTGTCATTTTTTGCTTTTAAGATAGTAATAGGAGAGGATTTGATGGTAAATTCATGTTGTCAAGGCGACAGGTTCGTAGAGGATGGGGGTGGGGGTGGGGGTGGGGGTGGTGTGTGTGCATGTATATTGGGGCGGGGGTGAGGAGGGGGGGGGGCATCTCTGACAGAACGCTGGGATATTCCGGTCACGGATGCATCGCTATGCCACCGTAACCGTGGCAACCTGGTGCTCCTGATCCCCACTCCAAGAGGACCAGGTAAAGTACGGCGAAACATCAGAAGCAGATTTGCACTGTGTTTGTGCGTGTGAGCGCGCGTGTGTGTGTGTGTGTGTGTGCGTGTCTCTATCACACACTCATGTATGATTAGAGGTATAGTTTCACCTCACCACCTCATCATTTTGTACCTTTTTTTTTTTCCTTTTTATTCTTGCTGTCCAATCAGAAGCTCTTAAAGGGAATGTTAGCGTTAAAGCCGCGCATGCAAACGAATAAAAAGAGGCGAATGATCCCGGTAGTGATGAGAGCAAGGACACAGACCTGTGCAGATTGTGTCAGACTGAACAGCTACTAGGAAGCTCGTCGAATATTTAGTCTGGTTTAAACAGTTTATGGTTCAGCAAGTTGTTTAACACTGACTGATGCAGTGAGGAGCGTCTCGTTTCTTACACTATCATGTCAGAAGACGCATCCTGTGGGCGTGGCAAAGATGTTACTCTGTTTCAAAAGAGTCAAATTGTTGTCGTGCATCGAGCAAAGAAAGCAACTAAGGAGACTGAAACTGCTAAAATCGGGTTGAGAACTGAAAAACATCCCATTACTGGAACCTGGAAGGACAGTGGAGACGCATCGCCTTCGAGGAAGAAGAACATCCTGAATGTTAACTTAAACGCTTAGTAGAATCAAATTGTATTTTTAAAAAAAACTAATTCATAGTGAAAGTGAGAAAGTAAGAAAAAAGGCTGAAGGGAAGTTAAGGGACTGGGACTAAACAGCTGTGAGTCCATAATAAAAACCACTTGTTAGTGAAACTCATCAGAACAAAACCCTTCAGTTTGCTAGAGAGCATCTGGACTTTGGGGTGATGGGAAAAGGTCATGTGACCTGATGAGTCCAGACTGAGTCTGTTCCAGAGTGATGGGCGTGTCAGGGTGAGAAGGGAAGCGCATGAAGCGATGCTCCCATCATGCATAGTGTCCACTGTACAAGCCTCTGGAGACAGTGTTATGATCTGGGGTCGCTTCAGTCGCTCAGGTCGAGACTCAGCAACGTCATGTGGAAATAAAATGAAGTCACATGACCACCTGAATGTACTGAATCACCAGCACATCACATCTATGGAGGGTTTCTTCTTCTTCCCTGAAGGCACGGACAGATTCCAAGTTGTGAATGTTTGGTTCAGGGAACATGAGACGTCATGTCGACCACAGAGTCCGGACTTTAACCACGTTGAGAATATTTGGGATGTGCTGGAGAAGACGTTACGTCTCTCACATCGCGGCCGCAGTCACAGCAGAAGGAGGTCCAGTGAAACACTAGAGTGTGTAATTCATTATAACGTTCTACACGCCACAATTACAGAGTGTCTTCACAGCTTTAATTAAGCTGTTTAATTACTTTGTTATTATTATGAATATCATTAAATAACTCACGCAACAGTGAGAAAAAACTAACGCTGTTGATGTTCAACCTCAAGAAGAAACATTTGCTACCCAAAAGCACAAACCCCAGTAACACACGTCCTTCATTTCCTTGGTGTAACCCTGTGACGTGTCGATTAATAAAGGAATAAAACGCCGTAGCCGCCTCAAACCTGTTCCTCTTATTGATTATTGTTCGTGTCCACAACTTCACCTGGAATTAAATTACACGCTTATAAGGGCGGTTTAAAAAAACGTACAGCGCCATCTGTTGAATTTTGAGATGAACTGATGATTTTTTTTTTCAAGGTCGATTGCTAATGATAGAAGGGCGTCTTCTATTTAGATTTCAGAGTAGCGTATCTTCTCTTCCCGCGGGCCGATTGTGATGAATCGAAGCCTGTATGTTACCTTAAGCTCGGCCAAATCCTCCCGTGAGAACCGCGTTCGATTCGTGCGGTAGATTTACATGATGCGGCACAAATAAAAAGACAGACGAAAATTCCAAATACCATCCCGATGTGCTCTGTTACTCAGCAGACATTCACAAACATCCTCAATGTACAGACACGCCCACTTGTTTTATTATAACTACACTTTTATTATATAAGACTCCTTCCACAAATGTAAAAAATAAACAAACAAACAAATAAATAAATGACTTGAAAAATACATTTAGTCACAGAAAGGTTATTAGAGCTGCATTATTATACAGTATAAATATAAACTTTAGATTCAGAGCTGCTCTAGAAGAAAACTAATCCACCCCCTCTGACCAATCAGAATTCAGCGCTGGAAACAGGTTTTATATCTCAGCAAAAAAAGACAATCAAGTTCGGTTTTGTCCTTCGTGATCCGCTCATGATTTTCTAAATAAGAGTCACAGAATGACAGCGACCGTGTCCCAGAATGCACTGCGGCAGAACGTTGTGACGTCACCGCTGCCCTCCTTAATGCGTCGCGGCCTTCGACCACGTTCCCGCCGAACAAAGGCAGCTGATTAACGCGGCCCGTGACAACGAGTTAGCGCGCACAAAGGAGCGACGTGATCGTTGCCTTATCTACTGTTTTTTTTCTTCTTCTTCTTCTTCATCTTCTTACCCTCTTTGTTCTTTTCACAGAGCCGCGCGTCGGACGGCGCTGCAGCTGCAATCAGAGCTGATCGATAACTATTTGCGACGGCACACCAGCACTGATTCAGGATGCAGCTCTCGCCCTGCCGTTGCCGTGGAAACCACCGCCGCAGTGCTGCGGGCTGAAATTGGGAGATGGAGGGGGAAAAAAAATGAGAGAGGTGGTAGTGGTGTGTGTGTGTGTGTGTGTGTGTGTGTGTGTGTGTGGTGGGGGGGGTTCGAGAAGCGAGGGGCAGGCAATTCAGGTGGGATAGGTGGAGGAGACGAGAGGAAGGAAGAAACGCAGCGAGAACGGTTTAGCATCTCTCTCTCTCTCTCTTTGGACGCGTTCAGCACAAAGGAAGGACGACGGCGTGTACTGTAGGAGTGAGCGAGTTTTACAAAGCCACGTCTGACTTAAGTCACCAGGTCATTAGTCCAGGTGCGGCATGGAAACCTGAGATCGATCTCGGCCGGCGTCCGGGTTTATCCGTTATTTCTCGATCGCACTAAAACATCACTGACGTGTCGGCTCATGAGAGAGCCAGATACAGTCAAGTCCAGGATCATAGAGGACATTTAGCCCCGTGTCAGTGGTGTTATGGACCGGACCTGTCCACACTGTACACTGTTACAGTTAATATATTGGCATCGTGTCCGAACCTTGTGCAGTGTCACGGCTGATTTGGATGTTAAAACACCGTGACACTAAAACTTGGGTTGTGTTTTTGTTTGACGGTACGACAACATGGCGACGGCGTCAGTGTCGGGTCCTCAGTGTGAACCTGAGCTCGGTGTTCCTGTCTCTACAGTTTAACATGTTCTCCCATGGTTTTTTGGGGGGGTTCTCCAGTTTCCTTACACCTCCCAGTTGGCATATTGGCAATGCTAAATTGACACGTAGGTGTGAACGTGTGTGTGTGCATAGTGCACATATACTCACCTCACAGTCCTGTAGTCCCAGTTTAGACTCCGGAGCCAATCACACTTCCTAGTGAATTACACTAACTGGCCAAAAATATAGATTATTTCCAAATTGCTATTTCCAGATGTTCATATTATTGGGCTGCATCAAGCAAAGAAGACAACTGAGGAGATTTTAAATGACTGGAACAGGATTGTGCTTATACACATTATATTAACAATGTGTTTAAAATATAATAATAAAAGAAATGGGGGTGTGACTCGTCCTGGCGTATTACCAAATAAACATCAGTGAAACTGCACAGTGCTGCACATATAACCATAAGAAAACCACTTGACTCATCAGACAAAAAAAGGCTTCAGTTTGCTAGAGAGCATAAAGACTGGACTTTGGAGTGATGGGAAAAGGTCATGTGACCTGATGAGTCCAGACTGAGTCTGTTCCAGAGTGATGGGCGTGTCAGGGTGAGAGGTGAAGAACATGAAGCGATGCTGCCATCATGCATAGTGTCCACTGTACGAGCCTCTGGAGACAGTGTTATGATCTGGGGTCGCTTCAGTCGCTCGGGTCGAGACTCAGCAACGTTATGGGGCAATAAAATGAAGTCACATGACCACCTGAATGTACTGAATCACCAGCACATCACATCTATGGAGGGTTTCTGACATATTCCAGGACTCAGAGTATGAAAATGTGGTTCTGGGAGCACGAGGAATCATTTTCACACATGAACTGGACACCACAGTGTGTGTGTAATCAAAGCCAAGGGTGATTAAATTTTTTGACTCTAAGATTTTCTGCAATGCAAAAAGTAACATATGAAAAGCTTTAATTTTGTTGAACAAGACATAACAAATTCACATATTGCACTCATCATGGATAAACTGATGACGTCACATTTAAGTAGAATATAATTCTTATAATCCGTTTAGTTTTTTTTTTTTACACATTTTAATGTATGTACATTTTTTAAAGAATCAACTAACAACACGCAGTATTTAAGAATTAAAATAAATATTGTACCGTCATCGAATTGCCATAGAGTGGCGCTGTGCTTGAGTATTAATAGCGCTTTACTGTACAAAACACAGATCCTCCAAACCTACAGATGGCGCTGGAGAATATTTATCGTTTACGTGTAATAAATAAAAACTTCACTATGTTTTGTTGTTGTTGTTGTTTATGTATAATAGTGTAACTAATATTAAAGTTATTTAACTATGTTTTAGTAAAATCCCATGATACATCGATACATAAAATATTTTTTTCGTTGTTTTTTATTTTTCTTTTGATCCGGTAGGTGGCGAAGTGTACGGCTCGTTTCAGTTTCTAGAAGCAGAGAAGAAGAGTTAAAACAGGAAGTAATATTACTAGTAATTTTGTCGAAATAAATTTAATACACAACGAATTTTTGTGGTTTTAAATAAATATTCAGTGTTCGAAGTTGCCTTCCACTGTGTATCGCATGCACGTAGACTCGTTATTTTCACATTTGCTTCACGCTTCTTTTCGAATCTAAATTACGAGGGCGATATGTGGTTACGTCTCAACTCTCTCCTTACGCCCTACTTAGACGCCCTAGGTAGTCGAAGAAGGGAGTAACTTGTACACACTTAGTAGTGCACCAAACGACGATAAAGTTGCTGTTTGGGATACGGCCACTGCTCTTGTAGAGTGATGTTGAATCTGTTAACATGGCAAAACCTGAATTCATTTCAGAAGAGATTCAAAGGTACATTGTGAACGAAGTAAGTGAAAAGATGAGTATTTGTAGTTTAATTTATATATATTTTAAAAAATAATATGAAATTTAGCTTTAACGTGTGGTTATGGTGTTGAAACAGGCTCCACCGACTGTGTACTACATCCCTGAGTTTATATCAGAAGCAGAAGAGGAGCAACTACTACAGCAGGTGGCTGGTTATTAAGTCTTTATTAATCATAAGACACTGAACACACCCTGACGTGTGTGTGTGTGTGTGTGTGTGTGTGTTTCAGGTGTACAATGCCCCCAAACCCAAATGGACACAGCTGTCAGGAAGGAGGCTGCAGAACTGGGGTCCGGGTTCCTCTCATGATATTTATTATTTCATTTATTTTCCTCCAAAAAATATCAAATTAACGTCTAGTTCAGCTTCTTTGGTTTTGCATTATCGCTACAGGAAAGTAAAAATTGTAAAAAAAAATTAAATAAAATAATAATAATAATAATAAAAAATCATGATTTGTGCAAAGTACACGTGTGAGAGCGGATCGGTAGAAAGTGATGTCATGTTACGTCATTTCATGATGTCAGTGCTGAACTCGATAGCCATGTCTCTGTGAGTCGTCTACGTTTCAGGACATTTAGGGGCCGCACGAGCTGCACGTCTGAATCTTTATGCCGGTTTGTGATTTTCTTTCTGAATCAGGAGGTCTTCCACATCCGAAGGGGATGATCGCAGAGAAACTGCCGGACTGGCTGCTGAGATACACGGAGAAGATCTCAGGCCTCGGGGCGTTCGCTGGGAACAGCGCCAATCATGTGCTGGTCAACGAGTACAGACCAGAGGAGGGCATCATGGTACACCGCGGACTGATCATTATTCACACAAGATCCTATAGTACTGGCGTTAAAATACTCACGCCACACTCGCATCGCACCAGAGTACTGATACTTTCACCACAATTCCCACACCAGACCACAAATTCGCATACCACGCTATAATATTCACAACACAATACTCACACTGCACGGCAGCACTCCCCACAATATCCTCACAACAATACGGAACAGTACCACACCTCAGTACTCACACAGCAGTACTCTCACTAAACAATACTCATTCCACACCCCAGTACTCGCATTCAGATACTCATGCCACAGTAAGTTTACATAGATGTTCTTTTCTGTCTTTTGTTGCATACGTCTAATCTCTCCTTGTATTTCTGTGTGTGTGTGTGTCAGCCTCATGAAGACGGGCCTCTGTACCACCCCACAGTAACGACCATCACTCTGGGGTCTCACACGCTGCTTGACTTCTACAGACCCGTCGATCAAACACAGGTAAAGTCCTGACAACACGCCGAATCCGTCCATAAACCCGAAGAGCTTTAACGAACCTCTGAACATGAACCATGAATACACAATTACTCAGTTAATATGGCTATTACACACACACACACACACACACACACACATCCAGAGCCAGTTTTGTTCTTTGAAACTGAAATATTGTTGTTGTTGTTTTGAGGCTGAAACTGAGCAGTGTGTTTTATACTTATTATTTGTGACAGTCTGTCAAGAAAATAGTTTTTTTTTTTCCCCTTCTCCAGCGCGCGGCCGAGACGCCCACCTCTCCTGTGCTGAGTCACCGCTTTGTTTTATAGAAGCGTTCCCCGTTTGCGGTTGTGTCAAACACGACAGCGTATGATTGGTGAAGCGAGAGAGAGAGAGATGGGTGCGAGGGTGTGACGGGAAACGGAGAACTAAATTAACCACAGAACCGAAAATAAACAAAGTAAACAATCTGGGGAGAAAGAAAAGGAGTGGAAAACATGGAAGAGTGTAGCGAAGTAAAAATACTTTATTAGGAACTGATTCATGCGATTATCTCTTTCTCTTTTTGCAGACTGACGTTCCTCAGACGGAGGAGAGCCGCTACGTGATGTCGATGTTGCTGCGGCGTCGCAGCCTCCTGATCTTGCAGGACGAGCTGTACAAGCGCTACCTTCACGGGATCAGCGGCGTCGCTGCGGATACGCTAACGGAGCGCGTGGCGAACCTGGCGGTAGCAGGAGGGCGGGTGGGCGAGACCCTTTCCCGCCGAACCAGAATCTCCCTCACCATCCGACACGTGCCCAAAGTCTGCCGTGCCAACCTGCTGCTCGCCAGGAAGTGACACGACTATCACAGAGATGTCCGAACCAGGAGATGACTCTCTCTCTCTGTCTCTGTCTCGCTCTCTCTCTGTCTCGCCCCCTCACAAAGCCGGGCGGACCAGCAGGTGGGACACATGTCCGACTATAAAGCGACACGCTTGGACACAAGGGCAATCAAGTAGCAAGCAGGAAGGGACGTGACGTGACAGGACTCGTATTTCAGGAACCGCCTCGTAACGTTTGTCCACCTGCCCAGATTAAAAAAAAATTTAGTTTCTAATAAATTAATCATGTCTGTCACTGTGAGGTTTCTGCTTCTTTACTTCAGATTCGTTCACGTCTTTCATCGCAGACGCCACCCAAGTTTGTTTAACATTTTAAGTCTCCACGAAATATGTCTCTATTTTTATATCGTCCTGGGGAGGACGATTCGGGTTGTCCAGATTTCAGCTACCTCATTTCCTACACGTCTGCTGCAGAATCCCCTCGCACCTTACTCGGTCTAATACCTTTAACAATTCTACAGAAATTAAAGGTGCGGTGTGTTATGTCACAGCCACAGTTTTACGCTTCACCTGAGAAAAACTGTGATTTGCAACATTCCCATGCTGTAGTCCCTTTATTTCACACGTCTTTTCATACTGTATATTGTTAACATTTTATTTCCTGGCCCAGCATTAAGCTCCGCCCCTCATATGATTCACGCATTCAAGGTGTTATTATCGCAAGACCGTTGAGGACGTTGGATTAATATTAACAACTGCTCCTTTAATATTCACACTGCCTTCATGAGCTCTTCCTTCACTAAAAGCTTTCTTTTTTTGCCACGCCCACTGTTCCCTAAATAACTTTTACACGCAGGACCTTCCTTCCCCTCACACTTCATCATCGTTCTCAGGCCGTCAACTTTCACAGCTCTTTCTTGTGCTGCATGTTTGTATTAACGACTTCAGTTATTATCGAGTTTCTGAAAAGACGAATACGACCAGGTTCATAAATTTTGGAACAAATGTAAGGGTTTTTTGGCATCCGTAAACCACCGCATTGAATTTGAAATGAAATACTTAAGATGTGAGTGAAGTCAAGTCTTTCATACACAGCCATTTTCACACACACACACACACACACACACACCATCACGGGGACTCTAACATAATTACAAACATAAGGATTGCCTTTAATGCTTGGACAGAAATCCTTTGCAGTCATCATCTGGAGACCTTGGACCAAATGCTGAGTTTCCTCCCTCGAGAGACTTTGCCTTTGCTTTATATCCGCTGCCTTCAGCTGCTGCTCGCTTCTTTGTTTTTTTGCCTTCGGTCTCGTCTTCTATAAGTGAAAAGCACGCTCTACTAGGTTGAAAGTGAAGAATATGCCGTTTCTCCGCCTTGGGTAGCTTTCGCTGTATGTTTTGAGACATTATCGCTCTGCAGCATGAAGCGATGTCGTGTCAGTTTTGCAGCATTTAGCATTTGAATCTGAGTCGAGTACATCCCTATACTCTTGACAATTCTTCCTGATACTTTTATCAGCAGTCAGGTCATCAGTACACACCAGTGACCCGGTTCCGTTTGCAGACACACACACGTTTGTGCAATAACGCTGCCTCCACCACGATGTGGCGCTTTCATCAAGAGCTGCTCCTTTCTCCTTCCATCCTTCTGGTACAAGTTAGTCTTGGGTTCATCAGCCTAAAGAATCTAAAGAGTTTGTATTTACTTCATAAAAGTCCATATTTTTGACTGTAGACTGTAGACAATGACACGTCGACCACCCCAAAAGTGTAAAAGCTAGTCCTTGTGGACATTTTTTTCTTTACCATGGACAGAACTCTGCAGTCATTCGCGTCAGTTGTCCTCCGTGGTCCTCCAGGCTGTCCGTCATTGTTTTGCTTGCCAGTTCCTTTCTTCCTCTTAAGAATGTTCCAGACTGTTGCATTGGCTACTCCCAATAGTTTTGCTCAACGGTTTATTTGCTTATGCTGATGATGATGGTGAAGATTTTGCTCTATATGGTTCACTCACAATTTTGCAACACAGCCATGAATAAAGGACGAATAAACATCTCCTAGAGTAATCTCTTCTTACCATCCTAGAAGAGTGTGGTGATGAGCAATGCCTTCTCCAGCATGATGGAGCTCCTCACTATAAGACATAACCGAGTGGCTCAGGGGACAAAATATCAAACGTTTGGGCCCTTAATTCCACTGAGAATTCAAGAGGCGGAAGGACAAACAAAACCCCACAAAGTATGCAAGAACGCGCTCCCATCAGACAGGGTGTGACCCAGATGTTGATTGACAGCATGCCAGGGTCAATCGCAGAGGTCCTGAAACAGAAGCTCAACACTGCAGATTCTGATTCTTTACATAAACTTCATGTAATTGTCAATAAAAGTCTGTGAGACGTATGAAATGCTTGTAATTATACTTAAATACACCATAGAAACGTCTGACAAAAATTTGTGAAAATTAACATGTGTGTCATTCTCAAAACTTTTGGCCCCCGCTCTATCTTCCTCCTCTCGTGCTATAGTCTCACTATTTCTTTACTAAACCTCCTCTCTATGGAGGTTGCCACACTCCTAACCACGCCTCCTGTGCGCCACGTAACGCCGTAACCACGCCCCCTGTCGGGCTCCCAGTATAACCCCTCCGCAGTCCGCTAGTCGCATTTATAGGCACGCGCAGCTTACTGGTTTACTTACTTTGGTAAGTTTATACGTTGTTTTATTCTAATTTGTAAAGACTACGGCCGTCGTGTTGCATTCGTTATATTTATACAGCGCAGATTTCGGTTGTCAATCAAGTTATTACCATGAACTTTAATCAGAAAAATGCTTTAAGTATCTGCATATTTTCTGCGTTATTTGCCCGAGGCTGTCTTTTCTGCCCGCGTAGTCCCGCCTCCTGCCTTTGGATTGGTCCGTGTCCAGGTTGATGCGCTGTCCGATTGGTTGATGCGGCATTCCATTTGCGTGAGTGGATTGTAAGCCAATCCTAGCGCAGTGGGCGTGGTTTGTCGGAAAGGATTAGGTACAACACAACCCACCTTAAAATGGATGTAGTGAAACATGTAGAATTGTGACACAGCAATAATGAATAATTTCTTACATCTATATATGTATGTGTGTATGTGTATATAAAGCGATAACTATTTTGGCAAGGTTTGAAGCGGAACGGATGGATGATTACCGTTAGCTATTTTTGCTTGTGCTAAAATGTCGCTAGTAGGGAATAGGAAAAACTGAATATAATTATCATTTTGGATGAGAATAAAGTTATTACAATGAGTAAAATTAGTGTTGTCTTTGTGAAGGGAGTGGAGAAGCTGTAGTTAGGTGTGTCCCCTCGGTCAACAAGGAACTCTACACGCCGGCCTAGCCGGGTCGCGTCCCAAAGCACGCACTGTTCACTTCATCCTGCGCGCTCACTGATATACAAAGGTGCCGCTCTATACCCTAATTAGTGCACTAGTTATCCGTTTGGAACGCGACCATGTCTTCCCTTGTGTTTGGGGGAAAAATACAGAAACCCTGATGATTCATTTTGAGTGTGTCAGTGGCTGGTGCTGTGTCAATCCGTGCTACCTACTATTTTATGCATTATTTTATTGCACCGTGAACCAGGAGGAATTGTTTAATTTATTGTGTTGATTTTTATACACTGGGAGCATTATTTGATAAGGACATTTGTCTATCAGAATATGCTACTTCTAAAGTTCCCAGTAAATATATATTTGCTATGTATAAAATAAAGCACCAAAACACGCTCCACGTACTGATATATGGAAGTTCCAAGACTTGTTTTGTCACACGCCAACAGATCACAGGGAGCACCGACAGTCAACAAGTCAGTGTGCCAAAAGACATGGTCCTGAGTACATTAGTAGCTGTGCAACTGGTGCTATTCTGACCACGTCTGCATTAGAACAAAGAGCAAACCTTTTTTTGGGCAAATCTATCGATTGACGCTCTGGTCGCATTTGCTGTCATCTTGGTATAATTTCACAAAAGAAATTCCTTAACCTGCCTGAATTTCTTACCGGTAGCTGAAATTTATAGTTACTGTTTCCGATTGTGCTACTTTCTCAATATATTGTACCTATAATACCTATAAGGCAACATTTCTTGACATACTGCTGATAAACTGTCAGAATCTAATCACTTTACCGCCGGTAGCACTTTCTGACACATTGTTTTAATGACGTCTCCGCTAGTGGACAGTGAAATTAACAATGCCAACAAAGTACAGTGTGCAAATAAACACACAAATGATTAAAAAAATAATAATAAAAATCAGTGCTTAATATGAAATTAGTTTCTGGGAGTGGTAGCATGAATTTATGGGCGGGGCGTTAAAGCGGCGAAACATGGCGTGTTTTCAAGATTTAAAGAACTTTATTAATCCCAGAGGGAAATTGCTTTGTCTTGGTTACAGTTACTTTGATTTGTTTACCAGGAAGAAAGGAAAGGAGTAACAGATTAGACAAGCAAAAAATAATAATAATAAAAATGAAAGAAATAAAAAATTCAAGTAATAAAAATAAATAAATAAATAGAAAATAGTATTAAATATAGCAGTAAGTTGCAGTAAGTTACATATTGCACTAAAATAATTCATATACAGATATTTCACTTGGAATGAAAATGGAAAAGAAAGAAATTGCACAAATGCGCATTTAAAAGTTGCTTAAAAGTTTTTCGTTGTGAGGGGAAAAAAAACTGGAAATGCAGGACGCTGTCATTTTTGCATGTTGTGACGGTTAGGGGCAAACGGAGACGAGAGAGGAATTTCCATGTGGAAAAACACAAAAAGGCTACACAAAGATGATAATAATAATAATAATAATAATAATAATAATAATAATAAATGTCTGACTATGCTGAAGGAGCTTATGATGTTGTTTTTATTCTTTTCCTCACCTGACTGAAGAAACCCTGAGGTAAAGATGTTTCTGGCTAAGAAGCTGATTGGCGGCCTTATCGACGTGGTGAGGTGTGTGTTGTTTTTTTTTGTTTTTGTTTTTTTGTTTTGTTTGTTTTTTTTACTTGGCGTGTAGCCACATTTTTGACTCGATACTATTTGAATAATTCTTCCTCCATGTTCACATGAAGTAAAAGCCACGTTTAATCCCTGACGCTGCTGTTTTCTGTTTCCGTAGCAACATCGATCCTGGCCAGTTCGTCCCCTCCGAACCTGTGAGTGACCCCTCGCTAAATAAATAAATAAATAAATAATTTATATATATATTTTTAATTCTGTCTAAATGCTCTCTCTGAATGTTACCTCAGACATTGCTTTCGTATCGATTTATCGCTCGTGTCAGTCGCGTGAAACGTTTATTGTCTGGTTCTGTTTCATTATGCTTTAATTTTTGCCCTGTATTTTGTTGAACTACTACAATTCTTCAGCAGTGTCTGATTTTTTATTAGTCGATGCTCACTTATTATTT
>JAAGKR010005770.1:0-48235 GCA_011419295.1 Clarias macrocephalus
TTTTTTTTATCCAAAAAGTCAAAGGCCAGGGCTCCTGGTGCTCACACTCTGCCTGCTTTTCTATTGGAACAGCATAGTTACTTATAAACCTAAACACTGTCCAGAAGCTGACATGATGGACCTGTCTCCAGTACAGTGAAACCAAACCTTACAAAAATCTGTCTAGGACTTTTGTAAAAGCGGTTGCCATTTTGCATTGAATTTGGCCACCCACTCTAAGGGCACAGAGGCTACTGCACACTCTCCTGGATGATTATGGCCTTTTGTAATAGCTTCCACCCACAATGGAAGCTAAGCAGCATGAGGAGTTAAAAGCAGGGCCATTACTCAAGCTAGTGGAACATGTGCTCAGCAGCAACTCATCAACCACCCCAAAACTGCTGGTTTTCAAACTAAAGCAATTGCACCCGAATAAACTTAAGTGTTTAGAAATACATATCCCTTAAACATCGGTTTACAACTCATGACTCTACTACTGTATAAGGAAGAAAATGGCTGGGTGCCTCCCTCTGAGCCGACCCAAAGACATGGCATGAAGGAGGCAGCTTCAAGCTGAACCCATAGTGACCCCACTCACAGCCCTCACTGTCTCCACCAGTGACCAATTTGCTCTCCATGTAACAAGTCCACCTCTGCACACCACCTCCCTCTGACACAGACCCTTTCTCAGCATGAGCATTCTCTCCATCTGCCTTACCTCCATACTTAGATCAAATTCAATCTCCAACAGGGCAATTACAGTCAGTCAAAAGGTGAAGCATTTTAGAAAAACATAGATTTCAATGAGAAAGGCTGATGTCGAAACAGGCGGCGAAAAGTGAGGAAAGGCCAGCGGAGGAGAGGAGCAAGTGGCCGCTGAGCTCAACATGTTGCTCCTAAAGCACAGTATAATCTATTTAGCTCTTTATGAGCTGAGTAGAAGAATGACATTGATAGAAGCACATTAATCTGGCTAATATCGTTTCACTGCTCCACAGTCCCCTCTGATCCAGCTCAAACAGAATGCTTCTATGAAGCGGAAGCGCATCTGCCAGTTAGCCTGCAGCCAAGTCTACAGCACAGGCATACAATTACTGATCCTACTCAGCTGATCCACTCTACAGCCATTACTATAAAACAATAGCATCTACAATCATTACAGGCAAAGAGCTCTGGCTGCAACACTGACCAAACCAGAAGAAAGTGCACTGTCGACCTGAAAGGATTTAATTTCATCCATTACCATAATTTAAATACCAAAAACATTACAAGAGAAAGGCCAAAAGCAGATTACAATACACTCCATTTCGTTTTTGTTTTAAATATAAAATTAGAATGTATAAATCAAAAAGGATTCATACTACAAAAAAAAATGTGAAAAGTATGTTAATTTATGCACTCAGTACTTGGTCATAGATTCTCTAGTAGTCTCTAGTCACGCAGTAATATCATGGTCAGGAACCTGTTAGTGGTAGTTATGGCTCTTAGGAAATACAGTATGTTCTGCTGGAAAGGAAAATTTTGCATCTTCTTAAGGCTTGTCAGTAGACAGAAGCATGAAGTGCTACTGTATAAACATTTTTTGGTAGACGGCTGTGTTGACTTGACTTTTGGAGCAATGGTCCAGTTCTTTTTCTCCTTACCCCAGGTAAAACACTTCTGACATCGGCTCCAGTTCAGGAGATACTTGATACTAGGAAAGCAACAGTTGCAGCCTATTTCATTACGATGTCTTTGCATAGTTGTTCATGATACACTGATTCTAGCCTCATTCCACTGCTTGTGAAGCTCTCTCTAGTTCTTGAATCAGCTTTGCTTAAATATTTGCTTAATATAAATATTCTTCTGTGGCTTGCCCCCACTGTCAGCAATCTTCCCTATGATTGTGGTTGTGTGTACAGAACCAGTACTAGATACATGGTATTTATTCTGTATGAATAAAAATTTACTCAAACTTAAAATTAAATAATGTGATCAATTTAAAATATTAGATTTATTTATTTTCATGAGCTATAAGCTGTAATAATCGAAAACTAAAACAAAAGGCTTGAAGTATTTTACTTTATGTGTAATGAATCTAGTATATATGCATGTTTTTCCTTTTTTTTATTTTCAAATTTAATTAGAATTTAATAGTACATGACGTTCCGATTTTTTTAATACACTGTACAGTATATATAAAAAATGTATATCAAAATATACCCATGACTCCTACTTCACAAGTGCAATCATCAAGATTGCCCAGATAACTAAGCATCACTCACTTTCACTTTTGTGTCAGTAAAAACCACGTTAATCGTTTCAAACACATTTTTTCCAAGGGTGTCTAATTCTGTCACCTTGAGGCAGAATCCCTCTCCTCTGTCTTGGTGAAATTAAAGAATAATCAAATCAAGTTCAAATGAATACTTAAGACAGCGTTTTCCTTATCCATTAATGTCTTGATTAATTTACAATGATCTGCTCTCTCACTTCAGAAGTGCAACAAAGGAAAAACTAGAAGCCGCTGTGTTGAAGGAGAGATTATAACAAGACTATTATTACTGAAAATCATCACATCCAAATCTTCTGCAATACTTAATATGAAGCACATGAAATTAAACTTATAACAATAATGGGAAAAACAGTTAGACATCAGCTTCACTATACTGCCTGAGTCCCAACCATATTTTATTTGCTTTTTATTTTAAATGGGTATAACTTGCCCTTAGGGAGTGAAGACAATGCTCATTAAAGGTGCCCAATCATGTATATAAAATTCACCTATTAATTTACCTACACAGTCTCATGTGTCTCTCTTGTGTGGCTACATGCAAAACACACGACAAAAACCCACCCCTTTTATTATTATTATTATTATTTACAATTATTCTTTTTTTCCCTTTATTCTGTGCTTTGGATTTGCCTGGGTTAATGACATTTGAATGGTGATTTGTTGGAGAACCTCCTCTGGCTTAAGGCTTAGCTCTGCCCAGGAATCACCATTTTATTTGACTCTAGCAAAATCATGCTGTGAGTTGAGCATTAGACATGTACAGCATGATAAAAAGCAATAGATGCTCTGTTGGTGACTGTTAATAATAAACCCTCCCCCCCTGCTCTCTCTTTTGAATACTAAGGAAGATACAGTACATCAATGCTGTATGAGACATTTTACATCAGAATGCTTTGCATCCGTATTGAATCTTAAGAGTGACGGTGACTCAAGTAAATTCTGAAGCAGTGTTAGTGGGAAGTATGTACTGTACCAGAGAATATGTTTTTTTTCTGTGTTTTTTTCTTGATATTAAGAGTGCCTAATGTGATCTAAGTAGGCACGTAAAAGAAGACCAAGTTTTAATAAGCCACCAATAACTTTCACTCTCACTCACTCGCGCATTGTCTATACCACTTTATCCTGAATACAGGGTCGCAGGGGACCTGGCACCTATCCCAGGAGACTTAGAACATTACTTAAAATAAAATAAAAAAATGCTGCAGAAAAGTGCTGGAGCTCTAGACCCAAGAGAAAGCAAGGGAGACTGTCAGAGAATGAAACTCGTGCACTTGAGCAAGTTCAATAGGCTCCTAATAGCTGCTCCATACAAAACCCTTCTCCCTAGCGACTTAATTTCAAATGCAAAATAATAAAATATGATTTAAAAAAATGTAATTTTTACCTGTTTCATAATATAAAAGTTCAAATGTGTAGTGTTTTTTCAAGAGCTTAAGAAAAGTGGGTTAGCCATTAGTGTTACCGAAACAGCAAGCCTAGCTTCTTTGGTGTGGATATGAGTTTTATTAAAGGGTAATCCTTAAACTTATCCCGTATAAACGAATAATATGGATCTATGCTAAATGGCCCGTTTTTTTTTTAAGTGCTTAAGAAGGGTTAGTTAGGTCAGATTTTAGCAGCACAGCTGGATAACATACGAATAGCATAGCTTCCTTTGAGGACATAAGAGTGTCAATTCACAGTGACTTCCTTAATTTTATCCTGTTTAGTGATGTTTAAGTTAAAACAAGGCTCAAATAGACCTACATTTTATCGGCTGAGTATTTTTAATGAATAGATGCAAAGGGTAGATTAACAATTAGCAAGCCCCGCTACATTTTAGTGCTTTCTTGTAAGTGAACTGTCACAAATGTTACATCCTCTTCAGGAAGGTTGGAACTAGTGGAGCCCTCGGCAGTAACAAGTCGTGGTTTATCAATAGCTCATTTACATAGACACTGAACTGGTGCCTTTCTAACAACTAGTGAAACAGAGGGAATTTGACATACAAAATGAGTGCAGGGTTTTTCTGCTGGAGTATTAACAGTCACACTTCAGGGAACCTCTACAACCTATGCTAATTTGCTATAAAACAGAAATATGGGAGTTTTAAGGTATGTATTTGAAACATTCCTATTTCTCCTAAAAGATATCTATAAAACAAGGCAACCACAAGCAAACTTCAAATGGAAAAGAATTGCAATCTAACAGTGTTTCAATTCACTGATTTACATTTACCATTTGCCTGAAAGCGCTTCCTTGTTGCCAGGCAAGTAACACTTTTGATTTGACCATAAAGTGGGAGATGATGGAACAAAACGCTATGCTGATATTTTTATTATTGTACTTTCAGCAGAGGACATATCTCCTGTAGACATGCACACACAAGTAAGTAGGACACAATCCTCACCAAACACATCCAGACAAATAAGGGTGAATAAAGCCTAGATAATTTCATGATGACAAACTGCATCCAGTACATCCCTTTGTTCAAGAAGAGACATACATTTGACAGATGCTTCGGTAAACCAGACTCATTTACAAGACCAATGTGAGAAGTACTCCAAAATGTTCTATTTGTTCTTCAGCTGCTTGGGCTCCTGCTAAAACAACTCCAGTCTGATTTAAATGAAGGATTGCATGCTTTGTTCCTGTATTCCTTGGTCGAAAACCATTCTAATACCATACCATGTAACAAAATTTCAGTACCACTCCAATATCATTTCACTACTATACCAAATATTTTTCCACACCATAGAATATAATATGATCTTAGTAACATTGTGTTGCACAAAGGGATCCTAAATTCTAGGTGGTTTCAATGTTAACATTTTAATGTTGTTCACTTGTTCATTTTTTTTTAACATTCATAATTGTATTGGAAAGTTTTTTAGTTTTTATTTTGCATCAACATCTTGAAGCATGTAGGAGGATGTGTCTCATATTGTGGCATTGGTGTTAAATAAACACAATAACTTTCATGTTTAATATACAATGACACAATTCCAGAACCATTCCATTTAATTTTAATACCACTCCAATACTAAACTTTGTAGTATGTAATAATATATATTCAGGCATTTGAAAGATGCCCTTATCCAGAGCAACTGACATTTTTATCTCAAGGCCCAAGGCCCCAACAGGGACAGCTTGGTGGTCATGGGATTTTAATCTGGGACCATCCAAACTGTAGTCCAATGCCTTAACCACTGAGCTACCCCTGCATATACTGCAAATAATAGTAATATAAATATTGTTTACATAATTTATTACAGTAACAATCACGTTACCATTACAATATCATATTATGTAACGCTATTCTACTAGAAATGCATGGGTTCAATGAAAATTTTAATTCTGACATCATTTATGTTGTTAAAAACATCAGCAAGTTGTCTATGAGAGAAAAACAAGCTATTCTGAAGCTGAGAAAAGAGGAAAAAATTATTGCATGAATATTTGCCATAGCTAACACAACTAGTGGTGTACTTGACCTAGAACTATAGAGGCCAAACCACTCATTTGCAGTAAGAAACTGTTCAACTTCAAAAAGAATTATAGAAATGAGCCACATACTGTAAGTTCTGGAACCAATATTAACCTCTAGCAAAGTGATAGAAATGCCAATGTGTAAAAAAAAAATATTTGCTTTTGATCCAAAATATACATGGAGGTATTTCATATAATGGGTCTGTATGGCTGCTCCTGTAATGGGCATTCTAATCTTTATCAGTGATGTAACTCATAAAGGTACCAGCAGAAAGATTTCAGAAATGTACAGAAACATTCTGTCTGCCAATTTATAGAGAAATACATCCAATCTAATTGGGAGGAATTACCTCGTGCTGCAAGACAGTGATGCAAAACATACTGCCTACACAACACATGCCTTTATCAGAGGGAAATAGTGGGAGGTTTTAAACTGGTTAATCACCAGACCTTCAACCAACTGAGCAGGCATTTCACCTCCTGATAAGGAGACTGAAGAAAGAAACCCTCTTATACTAAATGTATAGCAGAGGGGATTGCATATGCAGTTATGACTCGGAAAGGCAAAATGTAAATTTTTATTTATTTATTTTTTTTATGTAAGTTTTTTAAAAAGCATCCCACAGTTGCATTCTCTTTGTAAAATATGTTACTTAACTAACATAAGGTTATATGGCATTTGGTATTTCAATTAAAAAACTTCTTGACATTTGGTATTTTGTTGATATGAATGGGAATTAAATGCCTAAAGCTGTATCCCCAACTACCTAAAATGCCTGGAGACTGATATTGTTGAAAAAGCACATTGCAGTCTTTTTGACCATGACAATCTCATCATGAGTTTCTGAAAAGAAAAAAAAAAAGCAATTGCTTCTATCTTATGTTTTATAGGATTTTTTGATTCTGGTTGTCTAGCAATTAACACATTGTGAAGGGCTGTGAAAACAAAATAGCACACAAAAACAGAGTGAACTCATTCGTACTGTGTGCCAGTGACGTTAGTAGAGTAGGTCTATCGTTAGCTATTAGGCTGGAAGTAGATAAGTGCTGCTAGGCCAAGTGCCAATAAAATGTGGGTTGGGAACTTAAGTGAACAGAAATTGATTTGTACAAAAAGTAGGAGGTACAACTGTAGTTTGGCAAGACGTTTAAATTAAAAGGTCATATAAAAAAAATGGTGTTATGAAAATTTAACTTAAACACAACATGTTCTTGTCAGAGTAGTTTTGGGGGTAAATAGTTTATACATTATTGCTACAAAATTTCTATCTAAATTTGAAGCCCTGTTTTTATCATTATATTATAATTATAATCTGCAACTGCACAGAACACATACAGTGCAGCAAATTAAGGTCATTAACCTGTGATACACTAGGTGTCTAGACTGAAATCTAAGAATATTCACTTTCTACAGCTTTAATAGATGTAGAAAGTGATGTGAAACACTGTCCAAGTTACACTGCATGTAACTTTATAACTGAACTATTTATAACAGAGTTTTTATATAATTTCAGAACTCCAACAGCTCAGATATAACTAAAGTCAGATTTAATTAAAGCTTCAATATATGTGAAACAGGTTTCAGTCCTTTTTTCATCCGAACAAATCAACCACTGTAAATTAGACAACCAAAATCAGTCAAATCAACCATAATTAAGTCATATCTGATAAAAGTTAGTGTAGATATTAAATCATGTAATAGCCTCAAAGAATGTGTGATGTTCCCTTTGAAAGAATCTTTGAAAGCTTTTTGTTATGTGTTTTGAGAACGAATACACCAGTACTCATGTTGATCTTAAAACCTATAGGACATACAGTGTGTATTAGATGTATATATGCAGTGGAACCTTGGATTGCGAGTAACTTGCTCTGCGAGTGTTTTGCACGACGAGCAAAATTTTAACCATACACACACATACTGTATATCATTTTGACTACTGTAAGTGTAAATTTTTCATGTTGTTAAATTGATACACTTGACTTTGTATAAAGGACATCCAGATGTTGGATTGATGTAGAAATATGCCAACAATTATATAGATGAGTAAGAAACCTGTTCGAAAAATGGTCGAAATTGTGTCATATTTGATTCATATTTGTTTGAACAGAAATGAAAAAGAGCCAATGTTAACACTACTGATGATGCCTCAGCAACTTACAACTTGGCATTTATCACCAGTCTTTGTACCTCACAAAATCTAGCTTGCTTTCATCTCCCCTTTATCTTCATCACTGTGGTTCTGCTCTCTTCATTTGACTTTGGCTCCTTATTATTTTTCTCCCTCATTTCATTTGCTTGTATCTTATTCAGCACACCCTTTAAAAGAACGGGCTTCACAACATTTTAATTAGCACATCCTGTTGAAAGGCCCTAAAAAAAATTCTGGAGTGGTTTAACTAAAAGAAACTAATGCATACAGTTTCAGTTTGGAACAAAAAAAAAAACAAAACAAAAAAAGATGGAAAAAGTTAATCGATTTTGTCAGTCAAAGACGTTAAAGCCTGAAACCTAATGGTCAGGAAGTGAGTGGAAAATGCCAACATTGATTTTTTTTTTTTTTTTTTTAAAGAAATGTCAGGAAGCTGCTCTGTTAGTGCAAAAGAAATTCTGTGCATGTCTTTTTCCACCCTGTCAGTCAATCAGGCAGCCACTGCAGTATGGGCTACATTTTTATTACCGGCATTAGGCTGATTTCTAGATTTCCTTTTTCTATCAATGATGCTTATCGAAAAAGGCAGGAAGTTTTGAAGATACAGCATATGAAATAGTCCAGACATCAACATGCACTGCAGTATGAGAGTGGAGCTCAAGAGCACTAACCTCTATTAGATTAATAGCAATATCAGTGAAAGAAAATTTGGTTAGTGCACTTGTTTTGCCCAGAGGCGATTGCCTATATTTTGTTAGACACAAACATTCTGGATTTTATCCTAATTACATTATTATTAAAGAAATAATCAAAAGGCCATCAATTTTGATTTAATTGCAGTCATCTCCAGAGAGCCCAGGCTCCTCATAAAAGTCCTTTTTCAGGACACCTATTCTCAGATGAGTCATTTGCCTTTTTTTTTTTTAAATAAAAAACACATACAGTAGAAATCTGTTTGTTAAAAACAAACATACATAAATCTTTAAATTTTGTATAAATTTGAGCATGCTTTAAAAACTACAAAAATGCTAGACTTGATAGACAGATTATTTATTAACTATAAAAAGAATAGTCAGCAGAATAATATAAGCAATAAAAAAATAGCAAATAGCGGTCATAAAGCACCACATGCAAAAACTGAAGAAAAAAAATGGATTTGGTGTTGTTAATTAGAATAACTGCTTTTGCATATGAGAGGCATGTAGAAGCTTGAGTCTTTAACAGACAAATCACACACTCAGGTTACCTATATTCATAAATAAACCTCTAATGAAATTTATTTAATCAAAACTCTGATTTCACTTCAATTATCACTAATAATGTATAAAATAAAAACCTACAGTAGCTATGAATAGAGATGATGTATCTATGCTTTTACCTTCAGACAAAAGCATCTCTAAACCAGATTCATGATTCTTATGTTTACTCCTATTTTCAGGCAGATTTTTCTTTCCTGTCTTCAGCTGCTGAACTTTCGTAGCACATACATAAACTGGGGTCTGTTTTCATGTATAACGTGAGATGCACAGGATATGGGGGTAAATTTGCGCATGCCATATGCATACGCTTTGTAAATAAGTGACGAGTGGGCAGACGTTGTTTCCATGCTGCTGAAGCTGATTCATTATTTGCGCTTAAATCATCGCTTGTTTTGATGTCATGTCACTGTTTAATGAATCAGACACAGATCTGTTCACATAGCATCCCACATCCTTAAATCTGCACTTTTTCTACACTCTAATAAACTGTAAACTTCTAAACTCTCTTGAGTGCATTTCTAGCCACAGTCATTGCGCAAAAACCAAAGATCATTGTCATAACCCACAGGACTACCACAAACCACTAAGAGACCTGTCACAATGAAGTGTTTAATGAGACTCGTTTATCCTGGAGTTCTTTTCAACCGTTGAGCACATTCTGTTTTTAAATCCGATCTTCAATATGGAACTACTAGATAGCGATAATGTTGCTGTTGTAAATTGGGGCATGGTTTACTGCGAGTTTGCATCTGGAGGGAGATGTTCAAGGACAAACTAAATGAATAGTGATCAGTTTGTTATACATGTGCCATAATGTTCTATGTATATTTATGGGATCTCTCTCTTATCACTTGAGTTGTGCATTTATGTGGCATTGCACTGAGTGAGCTGTGAGAAGCAGTGAGCTGCAAAGTGACGTAATTGACTTTTCTTTTACTTTACATTATGGTATGTAATGAGCGGCACGAACAACAATAAAAAAGCTCACATGCAGCTCACTCTGGGATTCACACTGTTTATGGCATTTGTTCTGCTCATAAAGAATGTGCCTGTACTTTCTCGAGTGAAGCAGCCCAACAGGGATGTGACATCTGCTGGCACTTCAGGCTATCCCAATACACTCAGGTCTGAATTTGTGCACATGCATTGTGCACATACGTTATCCAATCTCACAACCTCTATTAGAGCAGATGCAATGCCAAAACAGCACTTTCCGAAAACCAAAAAAAAAAAAAGACAAAAAATATTCTTCCCATTTCTTGTAAATCTACACCATCATGTTCACCTGCTTATTTAGAAAATATTATTCATCAGATTACTCATAGCAGCATGGTGGTGTGGTGGTTAGCGCTGTGGCATCGCATTACCAGGGTCTGGGTTTTATACCCGCCTGTCTCTGTGGAGTTTGTTCTCCCACTTCTTCATAGGTTTCCTCTAGGTTCGCTGGTTTTCTCCCACAATCCAAAGACATGCAGAGTAATCTAACTGGCATTTTCAAACTGTCTGTAGTTTGTGAATGTGTGCATGCTTGTGTGCCCTGCGATGGACTGGCACCCCATCCAGGGTGTACCCTGCCTCATGCTAAGAGTCTTCTGAGATTGACCCTGAACAGGATAAGCGGTATGGAGAGTGAATGACTGAGGTTACTTCTACAGATTTTATTATTTTGTGTGAAACATTTACAAATTTTATGAAATTCATTTTACTTCAGAACATTTAACAAACAGCTCATTTGTGAAAACCTGATATAAATCAGGCGTTGGGTATTGCCATTATGAAAAAAAACAAACAAAATTTAAAAAATAGAATTAATAAAATGACAAAACATTAATTTCACTACATTTGCCAATGTAAATGCTGCCCTAGAGACTCTCCCATGACTCACGAATGCACACCAGAAGACTGAAAATGCATTTGTTTTGTCATTGAGCCACAGACATATGAGCATATGAAAAATATAGATGATATTGATTCATACATTATTATAAAAAAGTCAGAAGGCAGAGCCACCAGCTCAAGCTGTTATACCACTGAGTTTTAATATAGCTCAAACCATTTTTAGACATGCACTGCTCTTCACCTGACTCACTGTTCACAAAAATAAAAAGAACATCTTGACACACCAATGCTGCAGTCTTGCTCCTTACAGCATTTGTGTGTTTGCAATGTATTCATGATAACAGGGCCCCGGCAACCTTCTCTTACGGAGAAACGACATGTCTAGCCAACCAAGTTTCTGCATTTGAACAGGGTTTATAATAAAAAATGCCCATCACAAATCCTGTTGTTAAATATGATCCTTGATTTACTACACTTCTTCCAAGATGCCCTGGATGATTCCATTAGAGCTGCTCATGCTGCCGTGACAAATTTCTAATGATGAGCAGAATGAGTGTGCACAGGTGCTGCCCACGATGAGAGCACCTTTAATTGGAGCAGATCAAATGACAGGACAAAATAAAAGGCTGGTTTAATTAGGCTCTGGATCTTGCACTCTGTATAGCTCCCCGAAGGTTCATTATGGCAAGCTGAGGCTGTAAACTGCACTTCAAAGCGGCCTGACCAGCACATTATACGCACAAGAGATTTGATTTCTCACATGACATCACTTGTTGTAATGCACTCGCTCCACTATTGATAACACAACAGACAATGAATAGTGATATATGAGCTCTCCCATTTACAAAGCAGTACAGCCAACAACAAGGACCTGTTACTGGACGAAAACATTAAAAGCATGTTATTCACAGTAAGTAAAGCTATGCCAAACCACTAAGACCTCTTGATGAACAGGTGCCATGAGTTGCAGCTCTGTGAAGTGAAATAAATGTGTGTGGTGCTAATGGTTTTAAAGTATACTTTGGGATTTCTAGATACTTGAGTTTGCTTCATGGTCCATGACAGACGGAGATGTAAAGTGGCCATTCAGGATGGACCTGCCTGAAGCCTCATTACAGGCGACATAAAACTGCTCCAAAAAACTCCCAACTGCTGTAATCTTTCATTGAATTCTCACAGTGGATTACAAAAGAACATTAGAAAATGGCCATTGTTATTAAAGCCACTCATATACAGTTTAACATATGGACCTCCTCCATGTCAGGGCAGTGTGGGTGACACGCCACAAGGACAAAAAGGCTATGAAATGATATTAAGCGTCAATAGGGTGTGGAGTGGTATATGCTTGGAAGCTCCTGTGATGGGCATGCCATCTGTTCGGCTAGTAAAAGATCTGGTGAATTGGCTGCAGTTTGATATCGTTAAACACCAAAAGCCAATAAGCCATTTTCCTTTCTGAGAATCATGCTGCAAAACAACAGTGACATGCTGCGTTTTAAGAGCACTGTGAATTCCAAAATGGTGGCTCCTTCTTAAAGATGGCCATTCTTAACATGCACAGCCATTCGTACCGTTTACGACGTTTGTTCTTGCTCACACACACACACAAACACACACACGCCTCTATAATCAAATAGAGCAAATTCAACGGGGATAAGCTTGTCATCACGAACGATCACCTCCTTATCAAATGGGTGGCATAACAGCACGCAGTTAAAGACGGCACCTGTTTACTTTTCAGCACTATCAGGAAAGCTGTATGATTAAACAGATTATAGGCTTATTTAACAGGAAAATGTTTTCTGATGTGAACTGAATGCATTTGCTAGGCAGGGTCCTGTACTGCTGTTTACTCTTTTGCTACTCTTAGACGGATTGGAATATTTATGCCGCTCTCTGTGTGGTTTAAAGCAACAACATTTTGAACTTGGCACACAGATATTGTGAAAACTTCACAGTGTGCAAAACACATTTTGTCTAACGCCATTAAAATGCCTGAGTCTGTAACAGCTGCCTATGGTCCTTTGAAGCATCTGTTGCTGTAATGCCATCTATCTGCATTTTCTTGACTTCATCTTCCTTTCTGAAATATTCCTTATGTCTGCAGTACTGTCAGTAAGGCAATTCCATCTGTGCCCTCCTGTCCTGCCTGTCTCACTGTATTCCCTTTAGAGTGCAGGGTGAAAGGTGCATGACAGGTACCAGAACACCTAGCTCTGGGTGCAACCTGTACTTTCCCTGACTGTCTTCGTCTGTCTGTCTGTCTGGGTTTTTTTTACTTATTATTTATTATTTTTTTAAGAATCTGTTTGTCACGTGCTAATGCTTAAAATGCTGCAATGCTGCTTAATGCATGCTTGATAATCAGATGCAGCACGGAAATATTTAACCTGAAGCATAAGCCTCCAAAGTAAACATCACAGCATCACATCAGTGACTAAGGCAATTATTTTCTGACATGGGGTGAAAATATTAAGGTTAGCCATAGATGGGAATGAGGCGCTAATTATTTCTCCCTCGTTCCTGTTGACTGCCAGCTTCCCTCTGTCTGTTTGTTTATTATTACAGTGAAACCTGGAAGCTGCGGGATGGACACTAACCACAGGAGCATGATGCAATTCAGCCTGCAAGACTGGATCAGACTCTATCATTCGTCTATCTCTTTATCATTACTAACTATGTGCGGATCCACACTCAAATGTTCTCATAAAAATAACTGCACGAGGACACTGGCGGTGAGAGTTATGTTCAATGACTTTTACACTCGTGTAACAAAACATACCCTTGTCCTTAATGTGTTAAAACATATTACTCAGTAACTACAACAAGGTGTTCATGAATAGGTTTTTTTAAACACCTGTTCTATTGCACTAAATACGTTTACATACATTGGAACCCTCGGGGCCAATCCATCGCAGGGCACACACACATACAGTACACAGTCATTTAATATGGGCAATTTGGGAATGCCAATTAACTTAGACTGTGGGAGGAAACCGGAGTACCTGGAGGAAACCCATCAAGCACGGGGAGAACATGCAAACTTCATGCACACATAAACGGGAATTGAACCTGGCCGGGAATCGATCCCGGACCCTGGAGGAGTAAGGCGACCACCGTGCTGCCAAATCAATGACTAAAAGAACAAAAACAATAAGGTTAACATTTAAAATTACGCCATTTGACAGATGGCCTTATCCAGAGTGATGTACAAAAGAGTTTTGAAGTCTCCACATCATGCACAAACTAAGTATTATCAGTCTAGAAAATTGTTAAATATATAGGAAGGGATCATTTAAGGACTCCATGAAGAGGTACAGTAGGTTTTTTGTTGTCATTTGAAGAGTGCCAAATGATTTAAAAATGAACTCTCATAAGCCGTATGTTGTATTGTTAAGCTTTTTTGTTATTCATGTTCTACTACTTGCCATGACAGGTACAGGTAATTTTTAGAACAGGTTCTCAAAACCGACATTAAATGTCAAATTGCCTGTATATTGGTACTCCATGGAAATTTAAACAGATTGTTCCTACTGTATGTGTTTCAGGCTGCACAGGTTTAGATAGACAGACTCAAAACATCTATCATATCACTACAATATACTGTATATTACAGTATAGAACAGTAAGGTCCGACTGAGTAATCTGTCTTCTCCAAATTGCCTCTGTGTTGTTTTATTTACGCCTAAGGCCAGCTAGAAGGCTAATTATCTTCTAACATCCCAAATCCATCTCTAACCTCTAATCTAGGGCACTACTTGGTGTGTACTGCAACAAGTGATTGTACACTCTAGTGCACTAGCCTTCCATTTAAAGCTTTTTTTAAAGCCAGATCCAGAAGTTAACAGAGCTGATACTCTAAAGCAGAATAAGTGGAAATATAAAGAGAAATTATGACTGCACCCTTGCGCCTACAACCGTATCACAGTTGTGCTGATATTCTTCACAACAGCATTCATTTTAACAGCAACAGTTGCTTAATTACTATACATGACATATTTTATTGAGATTAAGTAATTGTACAATAGGCATTCAGTCTAGAGCTGTGTGATTTAATCTATTATGCAATTAATTAGTTCTTTGTTGTTTAATTTGTTTAATTGAATTAAGTGGTAAATTTTCAACTCAGAATCGATTCTCACTTAAATTATTCAGTTAACCCTACACATTTTAAATGCTCTAAAATTGACAAGCAGTCTTGATCTCTCCAATTCTCACTCAATTCATTCTCGCTACTGGGCATAGCATGCTGATGTCACTGCGTGGGAATTCAGGAAAAAGCAGGTGTTCACCACACATCCTCCACAAGTTATATACTTTGCCTTTTATACATTAAGTATTAACTTTGCCCTGGGTTGTCTGCTTACTGAAAAAGATTTTTTGGTCAGGAGCCATTTAAATAACAACTACTACTACTACATACGTCTAAAACGTGGATATGGAAAAGGTGCTTTTTCTTATTATAAGTTCCATGGCACACTGAGATGGAGATTATATGTCATATTTCAAATGGAGAGATCTGGATATAAAATCTTCATTAAAGCTGAAAACAAAAATTAACACCACATAAAAAGACCACATATAAATGATCACATATAAAGCTTTAAAAGGTACAAAAAAAATCAACTACAAAAAAATATTAATGATTAATTAAATTTTTTTTAAAAATATTACTCATGAGAACTTCCATAAGAAAACCTCCAGAATTATACCTCACCGCTTTCATTATCTGACGCATTCCTGTTTGCACGCTTCAAAAAGCAATTGACTTAAAAAAAAATTCATTGAAAAGACTTTTCATTAAATTTAAAGCCTTAGAGTGTGCTTTGAACCTTGTAAGATTTGAGCCATAGTTATCTGGATAGCATTTTGCATATGACCCTTTTTGCCTGATCTTGTTTCTTGTCTTTCTGTCTAACTCTTTTTGATGTTGTTGTTGTTTTAATCCTTACTTGCCCTTTTTGACTATTTTCTAGACTTTGTATTTTTTACATTCATCTGCCCTGGATTTTAGTTTTGAGCCTGAACTGTGTTTTGACTTCCTCCTGATCCATTTGCAAATGCATCCGTATTTTGTGCCCGAGGCCCCATTCGTACAAGAATTTACTAAATTACCCAGCAACAGCAATAAGAATGATAAGTAATGTGGAAACTGTTCCAAATCAAGCTTAGAATCCGAATCTGAACAGTTTCCACATAACTTAGCCTTGTTATTTACCATGATCAGTGTTCGGTTGTGTGAAAAGACGATGATGAGGCTCCCGTTTAAGTGCTACACGTGATTATTGCCTCAGGTGATTTCCCATTGTTAACTGATAATTCTTTAAACGTTGGCATTTATTTTTCCATTAATAGATCTATCGTTATTAAGGTTATTAATAAGATAAGCAGTGCATTAAAAATTAAATCAGTACATATAATTTTTCCTTCTTGGGGTACTGTAACTGGATTTTTAATAAATCAACACTTTATGTGGTTGAGATACAGAAACCAGTTTCAGTCCAGAAAAGAATTTCCCAGAATTTCCCACACACACATTACTGCTTTAAAAAACGCTTCCATGCTGAGTTCTGTGCTACACGTTGGTGTCTCAGCTGTCTGCACTGCATATATTTCTAGCGCCAGCTAGAAGTCTCTGTTAAGTACAGCTCCCGTTTGTTTGGCGTGCAGTGTGTTTCTCCCGTGTGTTTTAGAGGGTGAAATAAGCTGTGGGTTTGATGGGAACAGCATTGCTAACTGCATGTACTACCAGGCTCTCTGCAGTCTAACACACTCCAGTGACATGTGCAGCACAGCCTGACATCCCACTGACCCACAATGCATTTTCTGCTCTGCTGCACACATTCGCTCATACACAACATATATGCCGCTATGGTATAGAACCACAGTATAGATGTTTTTGCAGATTTGCCCAAAATATAACACATAAAGATTTATTTATGAACAGAAACAATATAGTGCATTTGAGTGTTTGTTCACTTTCTCTAAGTGCATTTACTTCTTTAACCTGAGTTTATAAATTGTACACGATAGCATTATGTACAATGCAATAAACCGCAGAAGAGTTCATTAGTTTAAGATCTTGTGAATGAAGAGGCCATAAAACAGAAATTATGGAAATAGAGATTTAATGAGAAAGATAGTTCAAAACCTCTAAGAGGAGTTTTTTCGTAATTACAGTAACCTCCTTATTCCCCTTTCCCTCCTTCGTCTATGTGTATATGTGTGTGTGTGTGTGTGTGTGTGTGTGTGTGTGTGTGTGTGTGTGTGTGTGTGTGTGTGTGTGTGTATGTCACCTGGGACCTGGCTCAAAAGCACATCACTGTTCATATAATGCAATATACTGTAGAGAGGGGAGAACAGGTAAAGGTCTCTTAAATCGTAATGGTTTCTTACATCACAGGTATCTTTTATATGACACACTGAAAAAGAGACATCTTTGTGTATATCTATTCGAATTTTATGATGCATAATGACGAATCCACAAGAAGGAGAAAAAAAATGAAAATAAACATAAGTGGTTTAACACATGCCAAAATATAAGGAGAGATTTACGTAAAAAACCCTAATTCGAAAATTTGTGTGTGTGAAAGAGAGAGCGCAAGATACTGTAGCTCAAGTCGCTGTCTTTCCATCACCAGATAAATGAAACATGGCACAATGATAACATTTTCATTTAAATGAGAAACAGAGCCGATGGATCATCACTTCAGTAGTATGTAGGCAAGAACGCAAGAATAAAAGAACAAAAGTGTGTAAGGGAGAAAAAATGAGAAAGGAACAAAGAGATAGAGGAGATTGGACCTGTCAAAGGCAGCATACATGATTTGGAAGGGCTGTCAGCTTCACTGCATCCAAGTGAGTTTTATGCTCGGGTTGCCGAAGGACACAGACATGCGTACACACTACCACGTATTCACACATGAACTCCCCCCCCCCCACCCCCACCCCCCTCACACACACACACACACACACACACACACACACAGTTCCAAAATCACTGCAAGTGAGAGCTAAATGTATATACACTCCTAAAAGTGAACTGAAGCTGAAACACTTGCACGTAATATCACCACCAACGGAATAAAGTGGGACAGAGAAAGGGCATGAGCTACGAATGAGTGATAGGAAGCAGCAAGAAACCGAGGACAAAGACAGACTGCAATAAAGAGAATCACAAAGAGATTAAATTAGAGAGTTAAGTGGAAAGAGTGGAAAAGAAAAGCTGAGCTGACTTCACTTTGAATGGAAGACTGCGGCACAGAGAGAGACAATAGGAGAAGGGGGGAAAAATAAGCCTAAAACAGCAAAGAATTTCACAATCCTCTAAAGCCTCTTTCCACAGGACACACTTTGACAATGAAGGGGTCTGACAGATTTCTGCAGCCGTGGACCACAACCATTCAGACAATGACCTCTAGTTCCACTCTAATAGCATCCAGGCTCACATACTAAACCCGCAGCAAACCACACAGGCTTTCGCCTCAGTGCCAAGCAAGCCATATTGGTAAAATCACACATGCACGAATGATGTTAGCCCTTGGTGGGCTAAAAAGGAAAAAAATCTCAATCATCAGCTGCGATTGCTTCAAAGCAACTCAATCATTAACAGCGGTATCAAGGGCTTAGACTAAGACAACCAGGCAAATTCGCATGAGGCTACATCATTACTGAAGAGGACTGTTTTTGCTCTTTGAAGAACCACACTTTAAAGAAAGTTTAGTCAGAGCAGAGGTCCCCACCTTGTAGAAACTGCAGTCCGTGCGAACAACCACCAAAGCTTTTGTGGGCCATGACTGGAGGGAACTAACTATAACACAATAATCAACATTGGTAATCAGAGGCAACAAGCCTACATAAGATGTAATGACTTATATTCATTAGGAAAGAAGCCATAAGATCTTCTATAACACGGTTCATACTGACAAGAAGTTTCAGTGTGCAGACAGTAGAGCTGTGAAATACAGACAGACTGCCAATTTCATTCAGTTGGATTTTTGGAATTGTGATTTTGATTTGATTCAATAGCTCTAATGATTACGGTCTGATTTGTCTCAAGCAGCTATATTTCTTACAACAATTTGAAAACTACATAAAGTATCTAATAAACACTTTTCCACTCTTCTGCTCCAGTACAGTAGGTGGTTACAGCAAGATTAAATACTCTCACAAAATGCTGGTATTTGCAGGAGATATACAGCAAGTGCTATGGTGTATTTATAAGGAATCTGTCAATTTTATGAATTGAAAACATAACCATCGATTTGATTACCTGAACTGACCAACAAAATATTGATTAAATCGCACAGCTCTAGTAGAAGAAAAGCTGCCCTTAATCTGGTCTTATGATGTATACAACATGTTGAAAAACAGAACTGCCAAGACAGTAGTTATTGTTGCCACATTAGCACATATTAGCACATAGTTATTGTCTTTAAACCTTCATAGGCGGCACAGTGGAGTAGCGGTTAGCACTGTTGCCTTTTACCTCCAGGGTCCGGGTTCGATTCCCGGCCAGACTCGATTCCTGTCTCTGTGTGCATGGAGTTTGCATATGTTCTCCCCATGCTTGGTGGATTTCCTCCCACAGACAAAGACTTTTTCCTCTCCACAGACATCCAAATTAGGCTGATTGGCGTTCCAAAATTGCCAGTCTGTGAATGTATATGTGTGCGGCCTGCGATGGGTTGGTACCCTGTCCAGGGTGTACCCTGTCTCGTGCCCTAAGCCTCCTGGGATAGGCTCCAGGCCCCCCGTGTATACAGGATATATAATACAGGATGAATACAGGATAAAGCGGTATAGACGATGAGTGAGTGAGAGTGAGTAAATCTTCATATTAAAGAAGCCATATTGTTAAATACAAATGGACTCAGTGTTAAATCTAAGAAGTAAACTTTTGATTAAGGCACTACTTTTTAACCCTTTCCAATCCAACATTTACAGTATTAATGAAGCTCATATACCGCAAAGTGAATACTAAAGTTCTAGTCAAATGTAACTTTAAAACACTCATATGATTTACCTCCAACCACCTTATCAAATAATCATGAGATTAATAAGAGAAAATTTATGAGCCAGTTTAAAAGCTAAAATGTATACTGTAACAAGATACAGATACAGAAGAAATTACCACAATTGATCAGTTTAGGTTAATAAAGAATGACTGTTGTTTTCTTGTTCATGTAATATGACTTAAAACATCTTTCAGCATCTTAAACATTTTGACATCAATTTTCCAGGGCTGTTTAATTTTATCAAATAATGTTTTGCAATGCTTATGCTGCTGAAGGCTCCTTTCTTCACCATAACGGACCTGTACTGTAGATTCTAAGAATGTTCCTTAGAATAAAGCAAAACAACCAAACAAAAAAAAAGGAACTTGTGAACCATCATATATTATGTCAGATCACTTCTGCTGAATTTTGTCTCACTATTCACTGGTCAGTAATACAACAAAAAGGTTCTTTGCTGTTTTATTCTGACAATTTATTACTTTACATTATTACCACATGCGCCACATGCAGTATGGGGAAACAAATACTTGCCCTTCTGTGTAAACACGGTTGATTCTATGGCTGCAGGATTTGAAAAAATCAAATGTAAAAAAAATAATAAAAAATAAATCAAATCTACTACAGTAAATGCTTCATTATGTTTTTAAAAGTATTTATCTAGCAAACAACAAATAATGGCACAAATAATATAATTAAGAGCCAATTTTTATCACCTCAGAATTATCCAAAGGAAAAACAAACAAACAAACAAAAAAATCCATAATGCGATTTTACATGTTTTGCAATTAATTGTACAACACTAGTAAATTCATATTATGAAATGCCCTGAGGTAGGCATAGTGCAATTCCTTAACCAGGTCTGCACTTGTGTTACATTTCGACAGTTTCACGTGTGTAACGTGTCTGTGGTTGGCTCTGTACATGCTCAGGTTCGGCTCAGGTTCTTTCTCCTGCTACCACTGCTGACTCGCTGTCAATTAGTTGCTCCCGCATTAGCTGTCAGAATTTGTTGTCACTGTAATACATTCTTCATTGTATTGTAGCCTATTATATTTTACCACTGTTTCAATAAAAACTGCCACACTGACAGTTGTGGAAATATTACCAAATAACATGGCAGTTATATTGTATTACAGGTCCCGTGACAGTCCTACTGAACACCCGACATAGTATTTCTATCTCAGTTATGAATCATCACTTTTGCTATTTCAATCTGGATAATAACACGGGTGAACAAATCACTTGTCAAATAATAGTTTTACGTGGTAACAAACACAATGTACTACATTAAAAAGTTATCAAGACAGGATAAGATCTTTGGCTAGACATTCGTATACTCATATACCTTTCACTTACTCTGCATTAATTCAACAGCTGACTAGCTGAATGTACATTTCGACATTATGTTAACTACCACATTGTAGCTCACTCAATTAAGTTTCAATTACAGGAAGCACCAGTGCAGCTTTTATTTTGCAATTCCATACGCATTACCAATATGGCAAGGACTTACCACTTACCACTAGATTTCCCTTTTTATAGATCTAGATTTGAAAAAGACTTACGAACATATTCCTCATACTATTGTACAAGTATGGTACATACTCCATCTGCAGTAAAGACATCTTTTACAAACTAACAAACAAGTTCATAATGTTTTTCTACAGCATATGACGGCAACTAAAAACAGACTGGAATAAGACGAACCTAATTTTCTAATTTTTGTAGTCACTCATGAGGAACATATTGTGTGTACAGCTTATAAACACATACAGATAGGTATTCACACAGCATCATGCTAACCATCATCCTAACCCCTCCTACGCTTGGAGGAAGGCTACACAGCAAGGGGTTTCGATAAGCCATCAGAAAATTTGCAGCCTGGATCTGATCACAGTTTCAGTGTGAAATCGAGTGCAGTATAATCTGATTGACTTTTGGCAGAACACACAGATGGAAAATTCCTGACTGACAGAGGCACTCTCCAGTGTTCAGCTGTCACATATTCCGTCACGGCTGAGCAACGGTAATGCTCTATAATCTGTTACAAGGAAATACCAAGCATCTGTTTGAAACATTCAATCTCTTTCAGTCAAGTGGGTGACTGATTCTGTTGTGGAAAACGGGTGCTATAGTGTGAGGCTAAGACCTATACAGCAACAGGAGAACTTGGAACGATTAGCTCAACATAATCATTAGGTGCGATTAAATGGATAAAGGGAATAATAGACCAATTGGAATATAAATACATCATGTAACCACTTCAATCGGAACAATCTGATCCTATCCAGCCCGATCGGAATTCATTTTCAAATGAGACTGTAATAACCTGTTCAATAGGGAAACACTTGATCAAACCGTTTGAAATAAATAAATACTTTCTGTGCATAGTTGCTCTCACTTTGCAGGAGAAAAATGTTACGTCCATATCTTATTGGTAAAATCTTTGGCTTCAACTCTCTCTAACCAGTCTTTAGGTCAGACATTCATCCACTGGAAAAAAGGGTCACTGACTGACTCGCATTTCATGGTAAAGCATAGAAACATTCATAGATGAGACTGAATTCAGGTGAGATTTAAAAGATGGGAAACTACTCATCATCATCATCTATACCGCTTAATTCTGTATTCAGGGTCACGGGGAGCCTGGAGCCTATCCCAGGAGGCTTAGGGCACAAGGCGGGGTACACCTTGGACAGGGTGCCTATCCATCGCAGCGCACACTCACACACTCATTCACACACTACGGCCAATTTGGGAATGCCAATTAACCTAACCTACATGTTTTTGGACTGTGTGAGGAAACCAGAGTGCCCCGAGGAAACCCACCAAGCACAGGGAGAACATGCGTACTCCATGCACACAGAGACGGGAATCGAACCTGGCCGGGAAACAAACACGGACCCTGGAGGTGCAAGGCGACAGTGCTAAAGGTTATATTCTGATTAAATGCTTTGTGCATCTTATTTGGATCAGAATCTATGTTAAATAGCAGTTAAGTTGTAATTGTTAATCGCAATGAACAAATATTGTCCATGTAAACGTAGCTATTGAGAAAGCATTTAATCACAAGCATGCAAACAAGGAAAAATGTACAAATATTAACTGTGGCTCTGGTGCTTAACATTGGTAATAACAATAAATATACAGATATAATAATATAATAATATTATTATTGGTGGTGGTGTCGCTACTTCACAGCTACAGGATCATTTATTCAATCCTGTACTAATTTTACTTTTTGTGTGGAGTTTCTGTGCATACTCCTCCCATGTCAGTATGGGTTTCCAGGCTCTAGCAAACTATTGAATAAGTGTGTTAATGTGTGTTTTTTGGTGCCCAGCATCGGAGTGATTTCCCATCCTGGTTTTGTTTGGCTACCTCACACCCAGTGTTTCCCAGATCCTTTTCAAACCTGAGCATGGAAAAGTGAAAATGACTCAATTAATCACATATAATTACCTAAATGATGAATAATAATTTAATTGGATATCCATGTGAGATGCTACATGAGACTAAATTAGTGTCCTCTTCTGCTAGTGTTTGTTAACTGAAATGAGACATATGGACATACGCATATGTATTCTGTATCCGTTTGCTTCTCACATTATCGAAACATCTGTGACATTTAAACATGTGCATGGTCTAATTATAGACGTTTCCTTAATAAGAAACATGGTTGTAGATACAGTACATGCAACACAGCAAAACACAGCAGTGGATCTATAATATGATCTATAATATAGGAGGAAAATGTAAAGTGCATCATACTTTTTTTTTTTTTTTTGCAGTAATAAGTTAAAAAAATATTTTGAACTAATGTAAAGAATGTTTTATCCCACATATGCTTCACTGTTGTAAAAACATGAGTCCGTGAAGCCCTTGCTCCTGCCAGAACTGTGTGCTTTGTCTTTATTGAGTAAAAGCAGGATACTTGTCTGGGCAATTTAAAAAAGCAATTTGTTCTTTTTCTCGCTGCTTGCATTTACACGGTTCTGGAGTGTGCACAGGCACAACACTATTGTTACATAAATTACACACGACGCAGATGAAAATGTCAACAAGGGCCCGGCACAGTGGGGGAGGCAAGTAGGAGGGTGTCCAGATGAGGATAGATGTCGACACACTCTTACACCCTATTTCACCCAGTCAAAGAATGTTTTACATACGCACACTCTCTCTCTGTCTCTCTCTCTCTCTCTCTCTCTCACACACACACACACACACACAAACCTCATCATACCTCATTTCACAGACCAGGTCTCAACTCACCTGTAGTAGACACTATAATTTAAGAGCTGACACAAGTGGTAAAACGGCAGATGATGTGAATGATCTATGTCAATGGTTAAACTTTATTCAGAGGAAGATTATGCTTTATATACATCCACAAGGCAAGTGCTGATGTTAGCTACGTTTCTATCTAAAGGTTAGCATTTGTGCCGCGGCTGTATCACCAGGGAACTTGGCTGCATCACAGATTCCTCTGCAACTACAAAACTGTGTAAACACCCTATTCCCAGAGCAAGTCTCTTTATTAACACTGACCCCACTCTTGGCATAGAGATCTTGGCTATAGTGTGAGAAATGCTCCCTTAGGAGACTGAAGAATGCCATTAGCCAAAGAGATGAAGAGACAGAGAGAGTGCAAGAGAGAGCATAATACAACATTACTACAAGGAAAAAAAGATGTACAGTATGTGGCATATTTAACACTGCAATATTTAACACAGATGTAGTGAAGCGTTCGTGAATATTCAATTCAACATGAATCATTGCTCTACTTTTTAAACACTGTTGATGCACATCAAGACAGAAACGTAGGCACACAGAATGCCTTAGCCAATGATGGCTTGCCAGGTTCGCACTTGTGTAATATTTTGGCAGTTTTATGTGTGTCAGATGTCTGGGGTCAGCTCTATACAAGCTCAGGTTTGGAGCTTTTTTTTTTTTTTTCCTTGTGCTACCGCCGCTGACACGCTGTCACAATTAGTTGCTCCAGCATTAGCTGTCAGAATCTGTTGTCACTGTAATACATTCTTCATTCTGTTGTAGCCTATTATGTTTTTACCACTGTTTCAATAAAAACAGCCACATTGACAGTTATAGAAATATTACTAAATAACATGGCAGTTACTTTATATTACAGTTATGGTTACAGTCCTACTGAACACGACTTGAAACAGGATTTCTATTTCAGTTATGAATCATCACTTTTTGCTTTTTCAATCTGGATAATAACACGGGTGGACAAGTTACTTGTCAAATAATAGGTTTACAAGGAAAGAACACCACATCTCATAGTCGAAACAATTTCGTGTTTCTACAACACAAGCACAATGTAAAACGGTTATCAAGGGAGAGGATAAGAACTATGGCTACACATTCCTTACACTTAAATCGAAAGGTTAGAATCTGGTGTGTGGCTATATACTAGGAAACTTGGCTACATCACAGAGTCTCCGGCAATTACAAAATTATGCAAACACCCTATTCCCAGAGACTCTTTATTAACACTGACCTCACTCTTGGCATGGAGATCTTAGCTGTAGTGTGAAAAATGTTCCCTGAGGAGGCCGAAGGAAGCCATTAGCCAAACAGATGAAGAGACAGAGACCAAAATAGAGAGAGGTAGAGAGAGAGAGAGAAAGTGAAACTGCATAATACAATAGTAGTCCTAAAAAAGGTGTGTGTGTGTGTGTGTGTGTGTGTGTGTGTGTGTGTGTGTGTGTGTGTGTGTGTGTGTGTGTGTGTGTGAGTGTGGAAGTGCAATTCATTGCTGTGCCTGAAAACGGAACCCAACAAAGACAAGGAAATGACAATCTGCACATCCTGCCCTTGAGCTAGACTGCCTGGAAATGGCAATTAGCCACACAGAGACATGATTAGCATCCAGCAGACTCGAGAGATTCACGCACATCATACAGAATCAGCGACGGCTTGAATCATCTTCCTTTTTCTACAAAATAAAGAAAGACAAATATGTGACTACAGGAGCCAAATATTGCTGCAACCACTGCAGCTGAAATGCTAATACCCAATCACCATTTTAGAAATGCAGGAAATACAACATGGCGTTGTGGGTGTAGTTATGGGCGTAGACTCTCAAAAGGGTTCAAATTGGAGAATCAATCACATTTCAATGCGACTAAAATCCTGGTGAGCCGAACCAAAGGCTAGGCTCGAAGCGTTTCTGATTTAGCAAACTCGTTAGGTGGGACAAAGATGATCATGTATTGTGATTAGCTGACAAATGTTTGTCATATCACGCTGGGTTTTGCTGAACACTCGATTTTGATTGGCCAGATGGTGTTAATTAATTTCCTGTAAATGCACAGCTTGGACAGTTATGCCAGCTGCAATGTATTATTGCGTTTATTTATTTTTTTTTTAATACAGTATTTTGCCTATATTAGCAGTTCACTCACAGGGATCTGTATAGCAGATGCTCCACATGATCTAAAGCTAAAAATAAATAGATAACAAAAACAAAAAAGGAATGATTGGTATGTTGAAGCTTACTGTGCTGCTCTGTAATAAATAAAAAAAATGCACAGCACAAAACTCTTATTATTTTCCTACAAACTTACACCATATCATGTTTTATTTATATTTATCATCAGCGGCCTGGTGGGTAATCTAATAATCAGATACTGCAGATAAACACACATTGACTGTATTTATACCCTGAAGCCAGGTCACCACCAAACAATTCCTTTTAGCCTGTGCAATGGCAAGCAGAAGCATGCATATATGCATAAGAGTCTATGTCCCTCATGAATAGGGAGCACCTTAATGAGCAGTTGAGCATGCGTAATCTGAAATCCAGAGCCGAAAGGAAGGAACAGCGGCTGACTAGGATTTGTTTTGGCGAAATAAGAAGAAGCCAAGCAACTGGCGGTGCTTTCCTATGAAATCTACACAAGTGCTCGGCTTAACTGCCTGCCAACTGACTTTTTGTTTTTTTCTATTTTTTTTTTCCCATTCTCAGCGGATGGCTGAGAATGGCTACAGTGACTTTTCTGATACCCACAGTGGCTGGCACTGAGTATAGCAGCAGCTAGAATAAGGAGCGCAGTGTGTTGTCTTGCTCATGCTGACATAATAAGCATGCTGACAGAACTTTAGTATTGATGTTCCTGAAACACTTGCTGGAATAGCTGCGCAAAAGCTACCGATTGACTGATTTATTACAGTCTCATGTAGCGTGGAATCACAATCATGTGACTCTGGGAAGATTGGATCATTCCTCCAGCCAGAATTTGAAAGCTACTTTATCTTTTTTAGGTTTGCATCCATCAGCAGAACTGACTACTTTAATAACTCTAACGTTAACGCTACATGGGGTTTGATTAATTCTTTGTTCGTTATCAAAATTAAGATAAGATAAGATAAGATAAGATAAGATAAGATAAGATAAGATAAGGTTTTATTAAACCTCCACCACCACCACCAGGCTGATGAGTTGTAAAGTTTAAAGGCCACAGGGAGGAATGATCTGCTCTTGCATTCAGACCTGCATCTAGGAACATTAAGTCTTTTGCTGCGTGTGCTCTGGTGTTCCACCAAGGGGGCATCGAGGGGAATGAGAGGGACTGTCCATGATGCAGAGAAGTTACTATCGCATCAACCAGTGTCCCAAGATCTACTCCCAAAACTGAACCAGGCTTCTTAGTCAGCTTGTTCAGGCTATTGGCATCTGATGAATTCACCCTGCTGCATTGGCACACCACAGCATAAAAGACAAGACTGGGCAAAACAGAGTTGTATATAGACCTATAGACATTGAAGGTTCTGGGACTTCTCCATAAGTGGATTTTGTGTTCCGTTGACAGTCATGTCCGTTGTCAATGTGAATTCCCATGCAAATGGTCAGCAGGAAGGCTGCCTTAAAGCACAAGCTTGCTTAGGCTGAAGCACCAGGGTCTACGTAGATCAGGGGCCTATCATGAGCCAATAAAAACATCACGTCATTTTGAGATTTGTCATTTTTTTGTCCATCACTTGATATTTATGTTTGTGGCTGCTGATTGATCTGATCAACATAGGCACCATGTTTCGGCGTGTAATGTATTCAATGAGAGCAACAGGTGAAGATTGTGGCTAGCTAGGTCAAAAAGTCAGACAAGAAGTAGTTTCTTTTTTTTCTTTTTTTTTTTTAAGTGTGGTGCTCATAAATGAAAAGTGTTAAGAGAGAAAGAGCTTTATGATGAGGAAGTGTTTTAAAGGATTCTGCTGTAAATGAGAAAGAAATAGAGTCAAGTTAATGAGCAGAGGAGGAGCAACATGCTGTACAACAGTAACAAGTGGAGATGGGAGACAGACAGGAGGATTGTTACTTCAGGTGTGTGTGTGTGTGTGTGTGTGTGTGTGTGTGTGTGTGTGTGTGTGTTTATTCATACTGCTCGATGAGACCAGAGAAGAAGCCCAAAGGCAGGTTGAAGTGCCACTGATCCTCTGATCCCTGTAGTCCACATCTAGTTCCTTATTCGTGCATGACTAGTCATGAAACAGATCTTTCCCTTCCATGCAGTCCCATTTTCTAGGCCAAACATGCTAATGGATGTGCAAGCAGCTTGTTGTCATGGGGGTGACATTTAATAGTCAAAGAAACTAAAGGATTCTAAAGGAATTTCTTTTACCTCCTGCAACCTCAGAAGCACTATTGTCAGACATATCCTGTTTCCCAGTAAAGGTGGTATACTACAATATGCTTTTCTTTTCCATGTGCCCATTTTCTGTCCTGAAGTACACTACTGATACCTAATGAATTATATATGACCTAGTGCATTAAGTTCCTATATATGTACACACCCTGAGCATCTACTTTATGAAGAACACGTGGGAAGAAAAGGGATCTTTCTGACTGTGGCAATGGTGCCAAACAGGCATGTTTGAGTATTTCAAGATACTTACCCATGAACTTTCATACACCTGCAGACGGTAATAAATAAATAAATAAATAAATAAACAAACATAATAAAATTATTAGCTAGGTCAATATATATTTTATAAACTGTAAAGTCTGTTTCAGTGCATAAAAAATCGTATCAGATAAGCAGTTTCTGAAACACTCAAACCGGTATGTCTACCAAGCCATGGTTAAAATTTTGTATACTATATTTTATATTTACTACATTAACTACTGCTACTCATGTACACAGCTACTTACTGTAAGCACACTGCAGTTACAGTATGTCTATATACTATATATAAAGTCCACTTTGCAAACAGTATAATAAATACTGTACATACAGGACCAGGGAGAGACATTATTTCACTTTACTTTACCTTAAGTTGACATCACAAATCCAAGGTTTGTGCAGTATCTGCGCTGTTTTATATCCTCACAAAGCCAGGATAAAGACATGCTACAAGACAAGATAACTCATCAGATACTGGGAGCTGATAATGCTGACACAGAGAAAGTGGCAGCTGCACCTCTCTCCAAGCCTTTTCCTCAGTCTCAGCAAAGCTCTTTAACTCCTCCAGCCAGTTTCGACCAGGGCAACAATGACGAGCCGGCCATAAAAAAGACACTTAACCTCCATAATGGGCAATCTTTGGGGCTTAAATGTAACCTCTCTCACTCCCACTGTGCAGATTCTCATACTGCGACAGTAAATTCTGCACCACCAATACATCAGAGCCAATTCCATTATGGGGGGTGGCCATTCAAACAAAGTATTAAAATGTCAGGCAGAATGGGGCAGTTTTAGTTTATGTAGTGATTAGTGGTCGTCCTTTATGTCCTCAGAGTGTCAGTGTGTCCTGCTAATCGATGCTGGCACATGCCAATATTTCAAAGACTTTTAACATGCCACAGATTTTTTTCTTTTTTATCACAGCTTTTACATGCAGGCATCGCAATATACACTTTATCCGGCTACAAAACAGATGTTTGAATCAAAAAGTCGAAAAGTGTCTTACTGAATGCTTCAAACGTTTTTCTCTGATAAAATTGTCCCAAAGACAGTTAATCACCGCTGCGCCGAATATACTTGAACGTGGAGCATGTGATTTTGCCGGCTGAGAAAGGAAAACTAAAAGCTGTAACTAGAAAATGTACGATAACTGAAAGGAATAATTAGAGCTGTCCTCAGGGAAGGTTTTCGTTTCAGAGCTACATTAGATTTTAAGGCTGCATTCATCACAGCAGCCTGCCACAGTTGACCATTTCCACATCATTACTTAACTCTTTGTGTGTGATGTAGCATGCTGAAGTCAGAACAACAGCTTCAATTAAAAGTACACTAAGTGGGGCTTTCTATTGAAAATCAGGCTCCATATTAAATATGCTAAACAGCACATATAAGGTTTTTATATACAGAATTGGAAAAATGTCTTTCCATCTTTTGCTGAAAAATACGTGACTAACAGTTATACTGTCAACATGCAAATCATTTGTCTCTGAATTATATGCAGTTCAATGTGGCTTTATTATATTCTATTCAATACTGAATTCTGCTACTTAAGTGAAAAGAGTATAGAAGAGTTATAGTTAAGTGTGATCCCCTTTCAAAGGTGCTTTAAGGCTCTGATTAACTCTGCATTTATAACAAAGAAATTATACATCTTAGCCGATAAGGCCTCCGACAAACTAATCAGATTTGTATAGAAGTAAGATGAAGACCAAAGAAGACACACAGTTATTACAGTCATTCTTCTTCTTCCTTAGATGGTGACATTTTCTCATCTGCCATTTTCTCCTTGATCTTTTCATAATAACTCTTTTTAACTACATTGGACAAAGGTCCTGTATTGTGACTATGCTCATAAATTAAACACATGTGGTTGCACAGCTGATTAGCTGGGTGCTTTTAGATTGAATTGCTGAGCTAATATTTAAGCTTCTAAAAGAAATTGAGGAAAAGAATTTTCTTTATCCTCTTGGGCTGCAGTCCAGCAGGCACTTTTGGAGCCATTAACAATGTTTCACCTGAGTGAGAGCCTTACATGTGCACTCATTTAGTTGACTCAGTTGTTCAATTACCTAATTAAATGGCAGCAGGTGAAATCAGCATTAACTCATTTAGGTAATTTTGTGACTGCGTTTCTGTGTTCCTATTTCTTCTTATTTTATGTTGCCTCAATATTACTTTGTACAAGGACATATTTAGGAATAAGGCTGGGCAACAGGGTGACAACCCGATACCTGCAATTATTAACCCTGGATTTTGGCAGCTCAGTTTTGCTTCGTACTCTGTGTGCAAGTATTTCAGTTATGAAGCTTGACTTGTATGAGCAAATACTTTTGGATAATTCAGCGATATATTCAGATATGTCTTTGCTATTAGATTTACCAGTCAAAATGATTTTAAAAAATTATTTGACACGGTTCCTGTGGAGGCATAATTATATAAAACATTGTACTAAAAATATCAGTTAATCTTTTTATATGACCTTTTCTTCATATTGTAATGCAAATATATACCTGACATTTTATTTTCTTATTCAGAGTTTTTTTTTCTTTTTTATTAATTCATTTATTTATCCTAATTGCTTTGTATGTTTTGATCCTCGGTGTGTATTTCTGTTTATACGGTTGTGTTAAAAATAAATTAATTAAAAAGAAATCGCTCCCTGATAGGGTGTTAAAGTGTTTTCTGAAACATATCTACAAGTGACTTTTGCTTAAAACAGACTATACACGTAATTTAAGCACAGCGGTGCAGAGAGACAATGCTGTGATGCTTTGGAAATGCATTGACTAAAATCCAGCAACTGCTACCTACACATTCAGTAGAAATTGGGGGTCACACAACCTTGATTCACGCATTTTTTGAAAAAATAAAATAAAATAAAATAAATAAATAAAATTGATTGGCATTTGCCCTTTGCATTTGAGAGAGAAAAACAGACTTGGAATAGACCATATTTTAAAAGTGTTTATTTATGTGGCATTTAGCTATTACAAAATGCAAAAAGTTGTCTTAAAATTGCTATGAGCTAATATCCTTTAATTTCAAACTACTGCTGATAAAAATATAATAATAATAAATTTAATACTGTATAATGAATACTTTGACAAACAACTGCTTTTTCTTCTCTGCTCCTACAAATGATGTGCGTATTACAATAGTAAAATATGCAGGGAATATTATTTGTCCCTCTAGAATTCAGACAACAGTGCAAAATGGCTGACACACAAATTGTAGCACTTTATGGTAATTCAGACATGCCATAGATCTTTTTTTTCTTTTGTTTTTACACAAAATGAAGATTACATGAGGCTTAAAATGAAAAATGCCACTTCATTTATTACTGTTAAACAAATAACGTGATATCATACAGATATAATATAAATTTGATGTTTGAAGTAAAGAGATCAAAGCAAGCAAGCCAGATATAAGAAAATTGAGTCTTTATGTTTAAATATCCCTCCTGTCAGTCTTGTAATAGACTCTACTTCAAGAGCCCTTCACTTCACTAACCTCCTCAGTGCTTGCACAGGCTGCCCTTGTATGCCTGTGATATTACAATACTTTATAAGTGTTTTTTGCATTAAATTTTTTTATCCTTAAATTTTAAGCATGTTAAAAGTTTATTAAAGGTTATTTTAATAAACAAGCTTGTACTGGTTTCCTCAATGTAAGGGCATCTAGATATTGGTTATACCTGTGGCTGTGAAAGCATTTAGCTCAGGGCCAGTTTTGTGTTTGACGAGGTTTCATTTATGTCAAGTAAAGTGTAGGCATGAGATACGTTTTAACTTTGAGAGGGGTTTGAGTTGAACAGAATTTAAACTTAGTGGATTTGTTTTGAGGAGACATATAAAATGGCATACAAAGCATATTCTGACTGGAAGGAAAATGGCTGATAAATGTTTTATGTAGAGTGTAAACAGTACCGGAGATCAGAAGATATGTGCATACAGTACGTATCGATATGTGCATACAGTACGTATCGATTTTTTGTAAGTTCTGGTAGTGAGGCTTGCAAAATGAGTTGATATATTGGCCCAATGGAACATTATGTTTGCTAGCTATGCTAACTAGTTTTGGTAACAATGCTGCAAGATTGTTTTGCTAACAAACTAATTTAAGCTAATGAAGGTTTTAGGTTTACCTGAATGATTGAGGTTTACTCTATAACTTTATTATTTGCTCATACAAGTTTGCACAAAATATTTTTCTGAATGTTCTGTAGATTCTCTATGGTTTTGTGCACATTTGTTATTTTACAAGATGGGAATTTCAGATATTATTGAACAAGTTAGAAGCAAGAATGTGAAGGGTTTCTAGGAATATTGTGTAATTGTATAGATTTTACAGAATAGTTTTGTGTTATTTGTAATGCAGATTTTATATTATATTTGACGGGGTTATGTGAGGGTTAATCTGTGTTAAAGGTCCAGTTAGAATAGCTACCTGATAATGTAGATAATATTTACTGCTGGTCATATAGATACTGTGATGCTGGGCAAAGGAGAAAACAAATGAATCTAATGGTAATGTATTTTACCTTGTACACAGAGCACCAATTCCGTCCTACAGTATGCCCCTAATACTTGTCCGAAACTATTTTTATGTCGATTTGTTATAACTGGAACAGAGTCTCTTAAAAAATTCTATTCATCCATTGGATGAGATGTTATGATGTCTCCCTCCTGGATAAATTTCCCATTTAAGGTAACAGTAAAATTGCTTCTTTTGTCTTCTACACACACTAGACAGTTTGAGACCATGACTATTACTTTCAAGAAGACTATAGCCTTCTATAAAACACAAACAAATACAACAAAAATCAAATATGCATCCTACATGAACCCTGAGGACTACGATTTAAGATTTAGTGTTTCTCTTCTACTGATACATTTTTGACGCATCATTTTATAGTTATCTTTTGCCAAGCAAGTTATCTTGATAAAAAGTTATTCTCAAGGAACTGCTCATGAATCTAGCTCACAGTTCACAGTGGACTGAAAGATTGCCAAGAGCTCCTTCAGTCACTTCAGTTTAGTGAATAATAGACAATATAGTACAAAACATGTTTTAACAACCCATACATAAATATTGGAGCATGACGGCAATATTACACCTTCACCATGTTAAGACTGGAAGGTCAAAACGGTGTGCATTTATATTTTTTGTACCTTTTTGATATTTTAGCTTGTTCACTTGGTAAAAAAGCTCTCCTGATGTCAGTAGCTATGTTTACATGGACAATATTTTTAAAATCCAAATAAAATCATTTAGGTTGGAGACTCGAGCTTAAGCGTTTACATCTACAGTATGCTAATCTGATAAGATGTGCGTTTACATGCTCTACGTAAGTATTAAATCAGAATATAACTTTTTTATGTGCACAAAGTGATTCTGCCCACTGTGAAGCTTTTAGTATCTGAGATTAGGGTATGCTTCCCATTCCACCCACCATGAATCCTACCTTCTGTGTTATGATTTGTTACAAGAATCTCATTACTGATTGGTTAGGTGGTACTCAGTGCATGAAATGCAAGCCAATTCGTCCCCTTCCTCCACCACAAACACAAGAGATAAATGTCCAAAGACTGTGTTGAGAAAGTTGAACTTAGGTCACAAAATGTTACCACGACATATGTGCAAAAAGAATATATTTATTCTAACAACAAGAAACCATCGAATCGAGGGTTTACATGGGCAATATTTACCTACTGAAAGGATTATCAAAGGTTTATAATGGCCCTTTCAAGTCATCCTGATCAGTCCGGATTGGGAACTGTAAAAGGATGAAAGGATGTAAAAGCAGTAAATGTCTGGTGTTTGCAACAATTATATATATTATTATTGACACATTTCTGTCAAAAACATTCATATATCCTCTTAAGGTGCAGTTTTCATTGAAATCCCTGTTAAAGTGGTAAATTTCATGCTCAAAATTAAATTTTCTTTCTTTTAAAGTCTACACAAGAAGTGTGCTGTTGTTTTAACTCTAACATTAGCATTCATTAATTCCTGGCTATGCAAGTAAATATATTTATGAGGATGAAAACCAACATCATTTCTATTTTCCTTGCATAAGTGTTTCATTTTCAGCTCAAGAACTTAAGTTATGCATTTGTTTTCACCTTTTTTCCACCTAAGTCTTTCCCCTTATCACACAACTGCACACTCATCCTGGGCTTCCTGTAAGGTGCCTGGAGTATGGGGAAGCAAATCATGCATCACATGCATTGCCCAGCACCTCAATGCTAATCATAATACTAATCCCTCTGTGGCCTACATGGGTACTGAATTTAATCTAAAAAAAAAAAAAAAAACAGACAGAGGGGCCAAATTTTTTAAGCCTTTAGTAGTATACCATACATTTATCTATAAACTTCCATTGTACACTTTATGAAGCTGTTAAGTATAACTCAGTCCAAATCTATCTTCACATTAACCATATTAACATGAGTGTATGGATTCCATCAAGCATAATGGAGGTGTAAACACGGTAACTATGTCTTGCTTAGGTTACTGAACCTCATTTCTTTGAATGCTTTGCCCATAAATTTTAAAGAAAAACAAAGAGTACTTTTAACTCAGCTTCGTGTCTTCGTCTTAATAGCTAATCAAACTGAATCACTGCACTTGTTCTGCATAAATGAGTGCATCTCTAAGATAGCAAACATCATCAAAAATGCTCTACTTAAAAAGAAAGAAAAAAATTACAAAACAGACTTAAACAGCGCAGCATCACACGCATGGTTCAGAGGTGCACTTAGCTATCAGTGGCATGCTGGTGAAATGGCTATTTACAGTAATGAGCTATTTTCTCTATAGCACCTGAAAACAGTTAGTGTTTAAACTCAGAGCCATTACTAATTAGCAGCAAAGCAGATTCACTCTGCACTTCAATGGCCTTGAGTAAGCACCTCCAGCTAAGCTAGCATAATTGCCTCATGCGCATTCAATATCAGAACACTTTATGTACAAGAGCTGTCAGTCATTTCTGAGCACTGATGTTCTGCATTAGCATTTAGAATGACACACTCCTTACTGCAAGAGCTGTACCTGAAATACAGCTGCATGTGTGAGTGTATGTACACGTACACACACACACACACACAGAATATTCTCTTCTTCTATCACTTGCATCGTTGATCAATTTTATTGGATAATTAATCTTCATTAAGCCTTATGCTGCTGTTCTGATCTAGTACCCTGTGCTAAGGATTAAACGCTAACAGCCCCGACAAGTTCAGCAGGAGCCCTAATCTGCATCTCTGCATGTCGACAGAAGTTGCCAGATGGTCTCCAATAGTGGACACAAAGTCCTTTGTGGTCAAAATCAATCACTTCAACACTTGGTTTTGTCTATGGAATGGCAAAGGAGGATTCACAAGGGAGGTTCAGTGAAAGTTTAACACAGACCAGGAAAGCAGCTAGTCACATTGTTTGAACCTCTCTTCTCCTTCCTTTTTTGACAGAGTGTGAGGTCAGATACAGTGAAAGCACAGATCTTATTCAGTAACAGACTGTAAACCTTCTCACCTGTCATGCAGCATTAGTAAAGCAGCTTAGAACCCGCAGGGAAGTTCCACAGAAAGGGCAAACAGTCACACTTCGAGCATGAGAAAATCTATAGTAAGACACTTCTGAAAATATTTTGCTACTGACAATGTCTCTCCATCACACCCAAGTCCTTGAACTTGCATTGCCCAGTCATGGATTGCAAGGCTTGAAATATGTCAGCTTATAGAGTTTGCTGGCAAACATAAACAATTCCCCAGAGCAGAAACCATCAGCTTATTATTTGGCCCCCAATGTAAAAATGGGTACTAAATAGATATCTTTGTGTTTTATAAATAAATAAGTAAATAAATAAATACATTATTTTTAAAAAGCCTACATCACAATTATTGGTGCTCCTAAAATTATTTTAATTAAATGCAACAAAATAATGTTTTAGATTCACCTTTTTCCTTTTTTGAGTTAATCTAAAACCCTCCTGTTTCAAATATACAGTTGCACAGAAACTGAAATCTCTCAATCATTCATTAACATGCATAAGATACTGAAAAAGACACAATGACACAAAAGTGTGCTGACCTTAATAAATAAGGAAATGGCCTGAAATTTGCTAAATCCTCTGCCAATAAATCAGAAGTGCATTCCAACCACAGCTGTAATGAACTGGCTTAGAAGAGATTGCAAGCATATCTTGCCCATGAACACAGTGAAATACAGGCAATTAAATGCACCACATGGTGAACATTTTGGCAAAAATTTTCCAAGGAAATTTTCAGAAGATTGTAGTTTTTTTTTTTTTTTGCATTCATAAAGGCGGGAAAAAATGAAGAGTTATTTTGTGTTACTTAATTAAAAAGGATAGTTCCCTAGCTATAACTATTGTTCTGTATATTCTATATTTTATATATAATTGTAGATTCATTATGTATAATCTAGAGGGACACTGGCCCTCCAGGACTGGATTTGGACACCCCTGATCTATACTATCCTTATATACAGTAGTATATCTGCATATTATGTATATACTGTACCCTTTGTACTCCCACTCACAATACAGTTCCAGGCACACCTTCTCATTCAATGTTTTTTCTTTTTCTTTTTTTTTGTTACCAGTATTGTATATTAATAATGAAGACACTGAAATTTTGACAGAACAAATATGGAATTATGTAGTCAACAAAAATATGTTAAATAACCCTGAATATGTTAGAGATTTTCGATTCTTCAAAGCAGTCACCTTTGCTTTGACGACAGCTTTGCACACTTCTTGCATTTTCTCAGTCAGCATTATGAGGTAGTCACCTGGAATCACCTGGAATGGTTTTCCATCAATCTTGGGGGAGTTTCCAGAGGTGTACTTGTTGGCTGTTTTTGCTTCACTCTCTGGTCTAACTCATCCCAAACCGTCTCCATCCTAAATCATGGAATTTAGATCAGGTGATTGTGGAGGCCAGGTCATCTGATGCAGCACTTTCTCTGATGCAACAGTTCACTCTCTCTCTTGGCATGCGCTTCTTCTTTTGATGCCGAGCGTCACGTGATCACAACTGAGCCAATGGTTTTTCTCTCTCTTAAGCTGTCGAATTGTGGGTAATCGTCTCCCCTGCTCTGTCTTAGTGTGCGTCTCTTACTGGTATAATCAACATCAGTGCAAGCGTGTACTATTTAATATAACACTGTGACCACGTGTGTGTGCTTAAAACATATTTTATTTTGTATGTATGCGCGTGTACAGCGCGCATGTACTATTTATTATAACACACGTGTGCGGGCGTGTAAAGCAAAAGCAAGTCTCATTAGAGAGGTTAAAGATCCATTTTCTCTCTCTGTATCAGCCTACACACACACATACTGCATTACATTACTACAGCCAACCAGGGGCGTCTGTGTGCTCACGCAAGTGGAAGAAGCGTACAGCGCTGTCCTCCGAGTGTGTTACACCGCGCTCAACGGTGCGTTAGCGAGCCGTTTGAAAAGATGCGGTCAGTGATGTCACATGGTTCGGAGGAATCATGTGATGGTCTTCAGCCCTCCCGACTGAGGGGTAGTAGCTTAACGTGGGAGCTCCCAGCGATAGGGAGGAATTGGACATGACTAAAAAAATAGGGAGAAAATCAGGGAAAAAATCCCTGTTGTATTATATGCTGTTATCTTTTTATGTATTTATTTTTTTGGGCTGTGGAATGAATAATTTGAGTTTCCATTATTTCTTATGGGAAAATTAAATTTGGTTTACAAGTGTTTTGAAATACGAGCCTGTTTCCAAAACAAATTATGTTCGTAATCCAAGGTTACACTGTATTTTGTGTCCAAGTGTTGTGACTGTTCTTTAGTAATTGTCTGCAACAACGGTCCCCATTAAGAAAAAAAAAAAAGGGATAAAAAGGCTATAGCAGTGTGAGAGAAAAATCTGTTTAACAACAATGCAACGTCACATTTATGAAAATACCCAAAAGGAGGCAAAAGCAAGTGTTATTTGAGAGGTTCCTTGTTAAAGAAGTTTGCCGTCAGTGACTCGGTCAGAGAGCAGTGATTCCGTTAATGAGTGTGTGCATGTGTATCCATTATAAGTTTTCATTTTTTCTTATAAGGGAAATTCTCTTTGATATACAGTACGCAATCCAAGTTTTAACTATATATTATGAAATACTCAGATTTACTTGTATTACAGTGTGTGCAATGTTGGAACAAAGAAATGCATGACAAACTGGTTAGAGGAAACATTGTGCAGCCTTATAATATCTCAAACATTAATATTCAACAAATGTTACATTAAAATCTCTGGAATGGAACTGGCATTACATGCAGTTAGGGCTGATCCTCAGATCCTAAAACCAACAACCTAGGGCCTTAGCCACCACTCTCACATACTACCACTCTCACATGCTTCATCTAATGTATACTTGTAAAAAATAGCTCCCCTTTAACGTAACTTCCATCTTGAAGATTTTTATAATGAAACTTGCTATTCAGCCCACCTGGTAATTTTTCCTCAGTCATCTTATTATCTGTGTTAAACATGCCATTATCACACACAGGCAGGTAACTGCGATTATGAAAAGCCATTAGAGTCAAATTTGGTCATATGAATAATTTGCGTAAAAAAAAAGTAAAGTTTGAAAATTTCTAGATTAACATGTTCATATTCACAGCCCTGTAATAACGTAATATAATGTGCAAAAAAATACATTTGGAATAAATTTGGCTCTAATTTAAATTCCTAATTTATATCAAATATCCTTGTCTAGTAACTAGATTTATATATTAGAACTACTTGTTTTCAAATTTAAGATCTGATTTAGGTTAATTTGCGGTAGAGTCTGAGTTTAACATAAATTAAGATATACAGTATAGATTAGCCCATATCACCAGTGTGTGTATACTGTACGTATTTTTAATATCATGATGATGTTTGGCTGGAGGGTGGGAGAATAAAATTACGCGAGGGTGGGAGAGTAAAGAATATCAAGTAAAATTTCATCTCAGGTGCAAAAGTAAAGAGCATCACAGCTGTCAAGACAATCTCTAGCCATGAGGAACAGTGAGTCACCTTCTCAACTATAACACCTGTTTGCTGTTATCCTTTTGCCCTGCCAATTATGATTAAGGGCTTTGCTGGGAAATTTCTCTCCCCTCTTTCCTCACCGTCTGCTCGCCTATCTGTCACTCCCACCATTGTCCAGCAGATGAGAGCTGTGTCGAGCAACCCAAGAGCTGATGCCCTGTAAATCTGAAGGGACATGAATGGTTAGGGGCAAAGGAAACCAACATTTTGAGTGTCCCTGTAGGCCTGCACTCACAGAGAGAGGTTCATGAATGATGACCTGCTTTCTGTGAAGCCCCAATACCCTAGCATTACTGTTCTCACACACAGATACTTGGTTAATCCATCAGGTGAGAGATATGTGGGCTGCTCACTCCAACAATCCAGAAAACAAGAGCCAAACTTCTTTCTGTTACTTTTGGACCAAATGTAGTGAGTCCACACAGTAAATAAGCCATGGAGCTTTTTTGCTCAATAGAAAATACAGCTTTACAGAAGGTTCTTGTCAAGCTGACATAGATGTGATTATCAAGTCTGAATTCTGATAAAACTCTAACCGACAGTAAGTTGTAATGTGTCTAAGCGGAAACAACATATGGAGTCTGTATGTGCTGCACAGACATACTGTATAATGATTCAAGTTGTTTCGTACATGAAAAGTGGCCTATTAAAAATTTTATCAGAAAAAATATTTGCCTGCAACATATTTTTACCACCTTTTATACATGAATTATTAACTTTTTTTCTCATAAAATTACACACTGTGCAATATTTTGTACTTTTTTTTTTTTGTTACTTTGTTTTGCCCACTTCATGAAAACGTTTTGTAAGTGAGAGCAAGTAATCAAGTAGATATTCTGGCCTCACAAACTGAAACTTGCATCTACTGTTCTCTGAAAAAACAAATGGTCAAAAAGTCAAATGATAATGTAATTTCATACAAACTTAATACATGAAGGGGACAATGTTCAATACTATATGTAAATACAGAAGTAAAGTGATTTATTCCATATGGATGTTATTCAAATTGCATAGAGGTAGCATCGAGCTTCGCTATATTTTGGTCCAGAATGTAACAGATCACCTGAGTGAGAATTTTATATTTTGTCATAAATATATTACAGTTATGCAGTATATGCTTGTTTTGCATTGAATAGTGGATGCATAATGAATGGAAATATTATGACTTAATTTTGACTGGCTCCATGCAAGTAAATCCAGAACTATTGGTAGGGCCATTTTTATTTGCTGAACAATTCATACTGGTTAATAAATAATATTGGTTATTGTTTAATGAATCATATGCTTTTACATTTTATCATCCATTAACAATTGAATAATTAAAATTGAAGGATTAAAATTACGGAGGATGCCAAACTACAGGTGGCATCCTCTTAGTTCTTGAGTTATTTCTCCACACTAAAATCTGATGTAGCTCATTTTTTGCTTGTTACCACTAATTGAAGATACTGAGTATTTTAATGATGGCGTGGATTTGCTCAATCTTAATATACAGTATATATCCATTTCTTTATTTGATTAAGATATTTCCCTCTTAAGACTTCTATGTCCCTATACTAAATCTTCAAGACATTCTGTTTCCTAGCATTTGAATTACATAAACCTCAGTTTATAGCCTCTTGGTCTCTTATGGTCTTACCTATGATAATATTTAACTCACTGGCTCCAACCAATATAGCATTATATGTACAGTATGCTGAGCTAATAGGTTCTGACATTTTTGTTTTGAGACATGCCAGATAATAATAATAATAATAATAATAATAATAATAATAATAATAATAATAATGGCAGATAATAATTTTAATAAGAGACTCAGTAGATACAAATTAAGAATAAGTGAAAAAATGAAAAAAAAAAAAACTAATAACCCCAGTATAACTAAAACACTGAAAACAATCACTGTTATTGTAGAAGCTGTTACTGACCTCTTTTTTACTACTTTAATCACCCATTCTTGAGTAAGTACAAGTAGCATCAAAACTTTAATGAGCCTAGCCAAGCTCAACAAATTACAAACTAACAAAGGCCCACTACCATATTCAGAATGAAGCTTTCACAAATTGCACTCCACATTAAACAACAAGCGATTGCTGGGATGAAGTTACTGAAACTGAAATGCTTTAGCTTTAATTTATGTAGCAACCATTCAGATCATTGAAATGCCTGGTTGCATCTGTTTATTAAGAAGCTGAACCACACTCACCCCACAAGGAAATAATTTTCACAAACCATTGTAAATTAATGAAAAGGTAGTGGACAATATTTTATTAACTATTTGATCCCTAAGTGAATGCATTTCGTCCTTTTTTAAAATCTTTCTCTCTCCTTAGATGCAAATGTAAAGAGCTCAATACTGAAAGTAGTACTTTGTGAAAACAGTCTTTCACAGCTGGAAGAGGCGGCAAATTGTGAGTGTTTTTTTCTTATAGATAAAAGAGTCAGCAGGAATTTTAAGATGCACATGCAGAAATTGGCCTTTCTCAGCAAAAACTCTTGTACAATTTTCCCACACAATGGTGATCAAGACAAAGGATGATTCGACAACTTTTTGAGCAAGAAAGGCCTTCGAATTGGTCTTGACCGTTGATTTGGCACCTGGTGCACCCATGGCAAAAAAGTGGATGTCCTTGATTTGCTGATGTTAAAAGGTTACAAGTGCAATAACATTTTAAGCCTAAGATTTGCCAATAAAGCAAAAAAAAAGAAAAGAAAATCACAATATGAAACATCCTCATTATGTCTTTTGGTATTGATATTTATTAATAAATATTATAGATGCATAATAATATTTTGGTATACTTAAGGTCTATACCAGTTACGCTATGTAAGGCAGCAGGGTCCTGGAGTCTACGCAAGAGAACTAAGGGCATAAAGCAGAGAATGGGTAGAGTGCCAACCCATCAACCCATACACACAGTTATGGCAAATTGGAAACACCAGTTGGCCTAAAAACATGTCTTTGGACTGTCGGAGGAAACCAAAGTACCCAGAAGAAACCAACATACACACCACCCTATCCCTTCATGACATGAAGAGGGGAATTATGTGAGACTGCTGTTCTTTGATTACAGTTCAGCCTTTAATACCACAGTAAGCTGAGGAAGCTGGTCCCTCTATCTATCTGGATGGCCGTAGGTGGTGATAATAGTTGGCTGCACCACAAACACTTTGACGCTCACACTGAAACCTTCCAAAGCTGTTTTAAGCCTTCTGCTATATTCCCTATACACACAAACACACACACACACACACACACACACACACACACACACACACACACACACACACACACACACACACACAATTCAACAACGCTGTAACATTTTGCAGATGACACTGTGGTGGTAGACCTTAGAATGATCTGAAAGCTTTTGTGGACAAAGTGAAGAAACTGTCCCTGTGTTCCCTATTATTCCTTAACATTAGCTAAGGGACTGATTACGGACTTAAAAAGAGAGCTACAGCGGATATACACAGCTTTTATGATTAATAGACCCATAATTGAGAGAGAGAGCAGCTTTAAATAGCATGGTATACACATCAGCGAGGACTTGTCCTGGTTGCTTTAACACTACAACCCCAATAGAGAGGGTGATGCAGTGTCTTTATCTCAATTTCACATGTCCTCAGATATCCAGAGCACCACTGAGAGCATCCTCACTGAGAACATCACTACCTGGTGCGCTAGCTGTAGTTACAGCAAGTCCTATAGATGATGGTGGGGTCTGCTGAACAGATAAGCACCACAGAGGCTACAGAATATTTTCACCAGATGATGCAGGACCTGCTTTGAGCAGTGAATGACTCCATACACTTCAACAAAAGACTTCCGGAATCACATAGACAGGAGAGACAAACTAAGGACCTACGCTGTCAGAACCCGGAAATCCTGAACATTAATATATATTAGCAGGTACAATGTAAAATTACAACTTGAAGACTATGGCAACGGAACACCACTTAAAAAACAGGTCATTCACCTCTGAAGGAAGCAGGAAGGAAGGGATGGCGGCAAGTCCGTGAACACATCAAAAAACATAAGCACGAAGTATAACTAAAGAATAATAGATTTTTTTTCGCCTTTGGCAAGCAACCTATCCTTGTTGCTGAGGGCAGTGGATTCTGTAGGCTAATAGAGCAGGCTAATCGTGCTTTCTTACACAGTGCGTAGTACATAGATGCTATTTTTCACATATGTTTACCAGAAATATAACATACAAAACTAGGCAAAAGTCTTGAGCCACCCCTCCTTTCTTCATATTGTGCCTTCAAAAGGACAGACTTGCTTGTATTTTTAATGCAGTCTTGAGGAATAGTACTCCTTGCTTCCCGAAGGACTTTTTTTGGCCCTCATTTTTGGCAAGGTTTTGACTTTCATTTTTCAGTCCAGTCCCTGTACCTGACCAGTTTCAGAGAAATGTTTTTGTTTGTTAAGCCACACAATGACCTAGAAATCATTCAAACCTGAAAACCCATCTAACTTTGGCACTTTGCAGCCTTTTGCAGAAAAACATTTGTTCCACAAATTTGTCCATTCATTTATCTACATAATTACATTTTATTTAATATGAAGAAATGCTTTTTAAATGTAAAGTACAGACCAAAAGTTTGGACACACCTTCTCATTCAAAGAGTTTGAATTTGTATTATGGCAAGAAAAAAGCAGCTAAGTAAAGAAAAACGAGTGGCCATCATTACTTTAAGAAATCCGAGTCACCAGCTTCAGAAATCGCAGGTTAACAGCAGCTCAGATCAGAGAGCAGGTCAATGCCACACAGAGTTCTAGCAGCAGACACGTCTCTAGAACAACTGTTAAGAGGAGACTGTGTGAATCAGGCCTTCATGGTAGAATATCTGCTAGGAAACCACTGCTAAGGACAGGCAACAAGCAGAAGAGACGCGTTTGGGCTAAAGAACACAATAAAGAAAACTCTTTGAAAGTCTTTTTGATGCTTGGTATTAAGCAGTTGTGAACCCAAACTATAAATTGTCCATAGCATCTTCCTGAAGTTAACAAATCTTTCAATCAACAAATTTCGCCTGCTTTTTTTTTTTAGCATTGGTAAAAGTCACAGTCCTTACCCATAAACAGGATAATCCTGGTCAAATATAAAGAGAGCCAGAAAATGAGATAATATGTCACAGACTGATGAACGTAGGGTTAAGGTACAAATCACAACAACCTTAAAAGCCAAATGGGAGGTTATCAGGACAAAACAGAGAGAGGCAAAGGAGTCATGCCTAACATCCTTCATCACTCTGCCTGTGATTGGGGATAATTATGGATTATGGCTGACAGGTCGAGTCGTTCACAGAAAAGCTGCCAACCAGCAGACGAACGACAGCAGAGCTTCAAAAACAATAAGCGCCATTCATGGCCATTAGCACTGGAGCAATGGCTCTTCAAAAGACCACTGTACTGCTTTGGCCTGAAAACACAGAGTCACAGACAATGCTAATGCATGGGATAGGGAAGTTAAAGCTCAGCGTGGAGGAATTGCTGAGGTTAATCTTCACTAACCATTACAAATTGAGGACAGTTACAGTGCTTTGATAGCGCTGAAACACACTGAGCCTCTCATCAAACAAGCAATGAGAAACAAACAGGATGTCTCATTCTTGACTACAAACAACTCTCTCTCTCTCAGACCCACAGACACACACACACACACACACACACACACACACACACACACACAAACACACACACACACACACACACAGTTCGATTGCTATGAGCTCCTCTGAACACAGAAGCACTGACTGACCCAGCACACGTGCGTTTCCTTGACAACTGACCATTTGTGTGTTATTACTGCACCAGGCCCTGAATTAGACTCACACACACACACACACACACACACACACACACACACACACACACACACACACACACACACACACACACCGCCTTATCCCTACTAATGAAGTACCCTTTAGGACCTGCACATCTCTCAGGTATTCACACAGACTGACCTGCCTGAGCCTAAATCAAAAGAAATTTGTCCAAATGCAATGTATGTACTGATGTAATATTTACAATATTGACTACTTCAAACAGACTCGGTTATTTCCAAAGTCAGACTGTTTTGCTGATGGTTATTTGTTACTTCAGCTGCCACTTCTATATCTTTATATATGATGGTTACCAAAGGAACAGGATAACATGAACATAAGTATAAGACAATAACTGGCTATTAAACTTGATTTATTACATTAATTGAATTTAATTTAATGTAATACTTTCTAGGACCCTATTAAATAATGAAAAAAAAGCTTCGATCTACTTGATTTTTGTGATACTCGTGCTAAGATATGTATGATTTCAAAATATTTTCTCTTTTAATGTTCGCTGCTGGCATTTTAAAACGGTTGTATGGAAGAATGATATATTTTAGAAACATCCTAAATATATTCTTACATTTCTTACATATTCTGATATGCATTATATATCAGTACAATACGATACAAAAGTTTTTGTTATTATTCAAACAAACTTACTCTAAATAGTCTCTGTGAACAAGCCATGCAATCATAGTACGCTCACACAGCACACTGAGAGATTTAAGTGGGAGAACTCTGATTATCTTCTTGTATACGTCTGTTTTATAGTTACATTTTGTAGAATAGACTGTTCCTCCTCCATATCTTTTTCTATCTCTGGCTTGCAGCTTGACCTATCTCGTGATTACACAGATAAACAAAATCCAATCAGCCTTGTCTAGCTTATGTAGGAACAAAAAGTATGTGTCATGATTGTTCGATTGTTCGCAGAAATGTATTTTTGTCTGTCAAGCACTTAATTGGTTGGCCCCGATTGTTGTTTCATCACAGCATATAATCAGGCTCTAAACAGGCGAATGTTTGGAGGGCAAGCAACGCCACTCCAAACAGTAGATAAATGCAACGCTGAATCGCAGTGGGAAGAGATGTGTAGATAAGTGGGACTGTGTTACATTCATAACATGAACCCAATATCACAGAGTGGCTATTATCCAGCATTACTCGCTGGCTTGGCATGAAGCTGTTCATCACAACTAAATAAGACCTTACTAACCTAGCTTGCCAAAAGAGTAAAAACGCATACACACACTGACATCTGGTAGTGCTATAAGGTTTGCATTTGTACTTTATCAATTAATGAACTGCACTGGAAGCAGGCATGCAAAAGACCTCAGCCTTCGTTTCTTCGATTTTCTTCTTTGTACGAAAAAAGTACAGTCGTGATCATGTGACGTAAATCATAGTGCATTCGATGTGTGAATCAGTGGCCTGGTGGTGCACTTAACTTTTATCTGGCCTTTTCTCAATTGCTTCAACATTAACCTGTCAAGTGGCACTATGTTCCAGAACGACAGCAATGCATATGCTCAACGACAACACACGTACTCGCCAAGAATTATTATCAAAGCTTTTCATCCTTCACTTTTACCTCAGAAAAACAGTCTGCATTTAATTTCAGTGCAGTGAAATAAGAGCCTCCTTCACATTAAGCAGGCTCAAGGAGCATTAGGTTCTTTACAACACACATCCTCTGAGATGAAAAAGAAAAGGAGGGTCTGTTGTAAAATATGAATTGCAGTCCTGCTGGTGTTTATTAGCCTACATCTGTATAATTCTCCGATGGCAGTAAAACTCATCCCTTCCTCAGTACTGAGTGAATTCGTGGAGCACGACTTAAATTAACACAGTCTGGCTCTTAGAATCACTGAGCCCAATAATTAAACAGCCCAGCACTTCCCTTAGTGCTAATGAGAAATGCCTTATTGGAGAGGGTTTGGGGAGTTCAGCGCCTAAAATCACTTTCTCGCTCAGTGCCGCACATATTCTGCACAAGCAATACCTCTGCGCTCGCGTAAGGAATACAAATCATTTTACATTATTGGTAGGCATGAGTTTTTGGTACGCAGTACCTGAAGTTCCTTTTTCTGAATTTATTTGCGTAAAACAGGATCTGTCTTTTCCTTTCAGACTCTACAAACAGCAAGAGGAAATGCAAAGCGCAAATGGTATCACAAAAAAACTATAACTAAAATACACAAATAGGTAATTGAAATACACACTATGTATTTCATCAGAAATCAATTATTACTTTGCTAAAGCCAGACTTATTAACCAATTCCTTGTGAATGAGTTTTGTTAGTGGCCAAGTTATAACTTGCAAAATATGACAAAGAATGACAGAATAATCAATCACCGGAGGTGGGTAGAGTAGCCAAAAATTGTACTCAAGTAAGAGTAGCT
>JAAGKR010005771.1:0-48230 GCA_011419295.1 Clarias macrocephalus
TGAAACACAACATGGACAGTTCAGAGGCTATTCAGAATGCCTAAGAGGCAGTTACTAAGGAAACAAAGTGTTGTTTAAGATGACATAATGTTATCAGATGTGTTTTTCCTGAGAGTGCTTCAGTGACTGGTTTTGAATATAGGTTTTGGCACTGGCATCCAATAAGTAACGTTCTTTTTGTTATCCAGACGTGGCCGGAACCATGGCAGACAGACATCGTGACATCAGGTGCAAAAGGTTGATATTGACTCTACATGTCCTCCAATAGGCTTACTTACTTTACTTAACTTTTTATATTACTCATTAAGGAAAAAAAACAGAATACTTGAAATACTTGTGTGAATACTAACTTTATCAGACATAAGTGTGGAGAAGGAACGTCCAATCTCGTGGTAGTCTATATTACTCTGAGATGGGCCCAGCAGCACGAAAATAAAGCGCACAGGAACTGGAACCTCCAGAACCGACTCCAACAGGACTGCTTCGTTCAGGCGCACAAATGCCATAGCTGGCTGCTCCAGAAACTCCACACAGCCTAGACAACACACACACACAATCACATTTGTCTTACTATCCTTGTGATCACCGCTTATCTACATAATCATTATTGAAGATGTTACATGCCATGCCTACATCTAAAACTAAGTCTAACTTTATGAACCCTAAACTTTATAGTCTTTATAATTAATGTGGACAAGCCAAATCGCCACAAGGCCAAAACTATTAGATATTCCTATCATCATTGGAACATTTGGTGCACACCAAGATAGAACACCAAGCCTTCCTTTCTCTTTATTTCTTCATGAATCTGAACATAAATTTTTTTTATTATTTTCATAACTAAAATCAGACGTGGCAATATAGAGAAGAATAATCCAGCAAGGTCATAGTAAAGTGTTATTGGCAATCTGCTGTGGTGTGATGACTTAACATAATCTTTTGGTTTGAAAATGAAACAAAAGAGAAAAAAAAAGAAACTAAAGCAATCCTTTGCTTACCCACTAAAACCACTGTAGCCTCAGCATCCTTGGGGATCTTCGCCAGCAGTTTCATAGACCTAGCTGCAGCGTGTGCCTCTGCAGGAACGGGGTGCAGGTTTTTCTTTCATTAACAGGAGAAAATAGCAACATATTAACGTTAAACTCTGGCTGTGTGCTGAAGTGCTTTGGCAGGTAGTGCACACAAACGTCACTCTTTGGCTGAATTAAAGATTAGGCTTCCACATGTTAGTGTGCATGTGTGTTCGGTAATGCTCTTTAGATTTTAATGAACCATTTTGGCTGTGTTTAATCACGAGGCAGGCAAAAACGTACAGCGCAAGGATGAACTCGCCAAATGGTCAGTCATTTTAAAATCATTTGACATCATGGCTTTTTATGCGTTGAATGTGCCAACATTTTGAGCCATGGGAAACATTAAACGTTTCACAGCTATTGTGTGAGGATGGTTTAACAAGAAGCACCTGTGTACCTCCGAGTCATGAACATGTGCTAAAGGCGCAAAGACAGCATCACGTCGTAGCACACACACACACACACACACACAAACCTCCGGCGTTTGACTGCATAAACTGAGCAATCTTCAAGCTTCTTCTCTAAAATAAAGCTGCTTTTATTTTAGTTTCAGAGAAAAATTACAGAATGTGTAATGTTTGCTGTGCTGCAGAACACAAACAAGCAAGATACTAATAAAAAAGGTTGTAGTGTTACAAGAAAAAGAGCATGAGATAAACTATTCATTTTCATGTTTTGTTCCTAAGGTTTGGTAAGAGAGGCTTGCATGATCATCTAAGACGCTTTTTATAATTTTTTTATAATTGTTTTGCATTGCTGCCCTAACTGGTATTTGTTATATTCTGAGTGTGGTAACTATCGGGCAGCCATCATAAAAGTAAAAGTGATTTCTGTTTGTAAAAGTGATTTTTGTGCCTCTTCTGTTTAAATCAATGTTAAATGATATATGAGATAAACAAACACCTCTTTGTCGTGCTCTGGTGATTTTGTGTCATGGTCCTGGGCCACTAGTGGCAGGTTCGTGTCATGAACATGGTTGTGGTTATGGCGCAAGCTGCCCACACTGGTGATTGAATGGTTTCGGTGAAAACGGCCCTCCTTCTCATCATTCGGGTGACTGAAAAAAAAAAAAAATGAAGTTCATGTCAAATTCTTTCATATCCATGTCAACCATAATGCGTTATTCTTTGTTTAATTTGAAAACATGTGTTCTGCCCTGCAAGACAAAAGAACACAATATGCCCATATTCATGTTGATCTTGGTTTGCAAGCATTTATGATGGTTTCAGCTTCGGGTCCAATATTTGCAAACCAAACACAGAAACCTCACATTACATGATATCAAAATCCAAATTGCAAACCAAACCACATTTTCCATTCAAGCAGAGGAAATCATGCCAAGGAAATCAGGATAAATTGCAAAAACTACAAACAGGCCACATGTGGGCCTGATAATATCAGGGGCTATTCAAACAGAAAATATGAGTCTTCAGTTCACAGTGACATATAAACATGAGCACAAAGGCATGTGAGGCGTTATTATTTTTGAAAAAGCTTAATTCTTATTTGACTGTCACATTGTGTGCATGCTCAAAAAGAACTAGTTTTTCCACTAACAAGATGCCAGTATTGGTACTGGAGCTAGTGCTTGTAATGCTAATCAAGAATTTGTTAAGAAAAAAATAGAAATAAATTTCGTCGGTTTGAAAGCCAAAATATTGTGCAAGCATAGTTTGGATTGGGTAGTTATAGAATGAATGCATAAAAGTAGTAAGTTTTACAAACTGGTAAAATTGATACTGTCTACAGTACACTGTGTAAATGTCTTAAGCCACCACTCATCCTTTCATTTTAAATGAAATTCAATTATGTAGTTTATATTAAATACTAATGTTTTACTGCAACAGGCTGCAAAGTGCCTAAAAATTGGTTGTTTATGTAAGAACCTCACCAGCATCCTCATTTCCCCTCTCGTCCAACCACTCAGCATTCAGCATCACCAGTATACTAATCACCGGCCTGATCATCTGTCCTCATCTGCACCTGTTCCTCACTGAGTTATGCTTTTGGTTCGTTTTTTATGCTTGAATAATTCATAGGTCACTATGTGGCTTAACAAACAAAAAGCACTAATCTGAAACTGGTCAGGTACAGGGACTGGACTGAGAATGAGAGGCAAATCTTGCCAAAAATGACATTCAGGAAGCCTCAAGACTACATAAAAATACAAGAGGTCTGGCTTTTTAGAAGCAAAATATGAAGGAAAGAGTAATGGCTCAAAATTTTTGCACAGTACTGTATACTCCATAGTACTGTTATCCTTCATTGTCATATGTAAGTGTGAAGGAGTCTTCTCTTCCTGGGGGATACGCCGTGTATCCACCTTGAACCCTGTCCAGGATAAAGCAGTTAATGACGATAAAAGACTGGGTAAATGAATGACAGACGCATGTTTTTCAGTCATGTTTTTGGCCATCTTGTCAGTGCAGTGTCTGTAGCTGCTCAAATGACATTTTGTTAACATTAGCAATTACAATGTAACTCCTACTTAAAATGATGCAAGCAACAATAAAACTGTTCTTACTCCCAGTTCAAAGTTGCAAAATTTACTCCAGCTGTTTTCAACAATAGCCTTCAAAACCCCTCTAAATGTTAGTGTTTTGTTTAAACGTGATCATAAAAGTAACTTCAGCTGCTTGAGTTGTTGTCATGACGATAATATTTCTGCCATTAATTCCCTGACATCCCCGGTTCTTGATTCCAAAACAGTAGCAATTTGGTGCTGGAACCAAATCCAGTTTGATAATGTTTATCTCCTTCTGCTTTTAAATAGTGAGCAAGTATGATAACATGCATCTGGCAGAAGAAATTACGGAAAAGAACTAGCGGACTTGTATTTTATCACCTCACACACATATGCTGTCAACACAATGCCTCTGTCCAGCTAGTGTCATCAGTGCTCTTGTTCGGTCCAAGCTTAGCTTGTCCTCGAAATGCCACAGCCAGTGTTTCCTACAGTATGAGTAAGCTACATTTTACTATACTTTTACCAATGGTTAATCAGGAACAGGGGGAAGACGGCTTCAATAATTACCCATTCATTAAGCCTTATCATTAAGGCTTAACATTGTTCATTGAACCTTATTAAGAAAATCCTTTTGTGTGAGCACAAGTGTGCCTGCACAAGATGTATGTGTGTGTGTGTGTGTGTGTGTGTGTGTGTGTGTGTGTGTGTGTGTGTGTGTGTGTGTACTTGTGTTTTATTACTGGGCAATTGATCTACTCCAGTAAATGGCTACAGGTGCTCCATCTGGCTTTAGACCACCTAGTGAGTAAAGGATATATTTGGATCAGACTTGTAAATAAGTGTAATGTCTCGGCGAAAATAAAGTACCCACAGTTAAAAGGAAGCCAGAGCCGTGTCTGTGAAACTTTCTGCCTTAAAATTAGTTTGAAATGTGAATATAGTAATAGATATCTTGCTTATCTATTAAGACAAAATAGATAGATATACAAAATAAAGTGTAAAAACTTCACAGACATCTAACAGACATGGAGAACTAGAGCATAAATATCTGGAACATGATATAAACTCTCCATCCACTTTGTTCACATTCACATAGTTATCTCATCAGCCAATCATGCAGCAGCAGCGCATTCCATATAAGCATGCAGCTTGTTTTGTGTTTCAGCTAATGCTCAAATAGAACATCAAAATAGGGAAAATTTTATGTCAAAGTCTGGCATGTTTGTTGCTATCAGATGGGCTGGTTTGAACATTTCAGAAAATGCTGACCTACTGACAATTTTACATATTTTGTTAAGTAGATTGAGCCTCAAATATGATAGGCCTTTATGCTGTTAACCCAGTAAAACATCTGAATGGTGCAAATATTTAATGAAGGTCGTACATCCATGATTGACGATGCTGGCTGAGGTGGCTCCGAGCCCACTGCAGTCGTTCCTATGAACATTCAGCAAGTGGAACACTCTCAGGAAAAGCGACCTTGTTTGAACACCAAAGCACCAAACCACTTGCACATAACAGGAATTTGGCTGGGAGTGCCACTTCCCCTGTACAGTCCTGACCTCTGGGATTTCCAGAGGATTATGAGTTTATGAAATGCTCTAACCAGATCTTCTTGCATAAACAGAGATCCCATTTTTACCCATTCTGATGCTTGATGTAATCATTTATTGAAGCTCTTGACCTATATTTTCACTTTTTTCCCTTGTCCTCTATGCATGCAATATGACTGATTGATTTAAATAAATTTGCAGTTGTACAAAGTGGATGATGGATGTATTTTAGAATTATGCATATCTAGACCTTAGTTTCTGAGAATATCAAAAGCATCTACAGCATGCAGTAGATATTTCATAGAATATATGATGGCTATACATACTGTTAGAATAAAATAGAGAGGACGAAAATATAAATATAGATTACGAGAATGCACCATAAAGATATCTAAAACACCACACACCACCTAAACCTTAGTGGCCACTTACACACAACATGTGATTTAAAACATCTCATTCCAGATTTCTTCCCCCTTACTGTTACAATTATCGCCGCTCTTCTGGGAAGGCTTTGCACTAGGTATCACATGCGGGGATGATGTTGGGTGAGAAGGGATGGGGTAGAGTGGGAGTTTCAGTTCATCCCAGATTTGTTCATTGGGGTGGAGGTCAGGCCTCTATACAGGTGTCATGAACCATGCCTTGTCAAGTCGCCCCTGAAAGCTCAGATTGGCTCCAAAGGCTACAAGGATTCTATCCTTGGAACTGGCGCTTCATTTTCCAAAGTTTTTGCCATGATGCTGAGGAAAATCTTCCCTTCTATACTTAATAGCAAGATCATCCATAAAATTGTACACCTTGGGAATCTGCTTTCAGTCTATCTCTACTGCTATACTTTTATTTTTCAATCATTCATTCAATCATTCTTTCAAGCAGTTTAGGAATATAACAGGTATCTAAACGATAACTCAAGATATATCTGCAACATAAAATCCTAAAATATAACTATAATAGATGTATAGAGTGCACAGAAGACCACTAGACCATATATAGTTTAAACAAACGCTGTTAGAACATAAAAGACTAGAACATAGAGAAATGTACATGGCTCGCAGAGGCTGGATTTTATTTTAATATAATTTCTTAACAGCTGTTTCAATGCGAGTTGAAACCCCAGGGTTCAACTGATATGGCATACGGTCCCAATATTAATGAAAAATCGCAAAAGCAATGTGTCATCGTATGGCTCTTTCAAACACTTTAACCAAAACAATCCTTCATTAAGTTCATATGTGTGCTATTTTCTAGTGTTTAGGAAAAAGAGGTCATTCTCTAAAAGGTTCAAGGCTTCATCTGCAAACCATTAATTCTCTGTGGGACACCATGCAATATTCATCATTTTAGTCCTCAAGCAGGGTGCTGGCTGCTCAGATCTCACTGAATGGTCCTGATGCATGAGTTGAACCCAACACGCTGTAAGCTCGGCACGAAACAAAGCATGTACACTAGCTACAGATCACATAATCTAATCTCAGAGCTTAGTTTTTGTACAGCTTTACAAGGATAGATTACTACACAGAGGAAAGGATACCAATCATTATAACATAATAATTTTTTAATTACCTTTTAAAAAATGAACAATGATTTGCCAGTAAAGCAATCCTTAAACTCTAGCTAAAAAAACGAGTGCATAATCACACTCATGCCATCATGACGAGCCAGCATGTTGGGCAAATGGCACAGCGTTAGAGGCCTACCGCACCAGTGGTCTATAATATCCCTGTTGGTAATATTGATGCATGCATCTCTGACCTGTGTTTCAGCAGCAATGCACGTAGCACATTGGCACGGTCCTCAGGTCTGATCTGATCTGAGATGATCATGGTCTCCACCAGCAAGTGCGCAATTCCAGGAAGCGTGTTCTGTTCCAAGTCTAACATTATGGCACCTAAGTGGAAAATCAACCATGTTACTCTCATTGTGATATCCAAGGTATACAAATTGGAAATTTCCCAATATGCTTGTGCAATCCCACCCTTCTTACCTTGGAATGAACACAATACAGTACCAGAAAGGACAAATGCAAATCTGCTCATTTAGTTTTTTCTTGGCTGTGAAGATCAGGTTAAAACTTTTCTTTTACCCTGCGCATACAGTACTAAAGTGCAAAAGTCTTGAGCGACTTCGTATTATACTTCCAAAGAGACAGACTTTGTTGTTTTAGTTTTTTTTCATGTAGTTTTCTCAAGGCTTCCTGGAGGACTTTTTTGGCTCTCATTTTTAGCAAGTTTTTGGTCCTCATTTTCAGTCCAATTCACCTAACTAGTTTCAGAGGAATGTTCTTTTTTTCCTTTTTTCACAGTAACCTATGACTCATTCAACCATAAAAAAACATCAAACTAAAGGCATGGACCAGTGAAAAACATGTGCAGATAATGGCAGATGATCAGACTGGTGATAGGTATACAGGTGATGCTGAAGGCTGAGTGGTTAAAACATGAAAGATATGAAATGAAGTTGCTGCCTACATAGGTTGTTACTTAAACAAACATTTTTTAATTGTATCTTTAGGCACTTTACATTAATTTAATTTAATGTACTGTAATTCAATATAAAGAAATCAGGGTGTGCCTACAGTAATATCATGGACCTAGTGTTGTACACATACCATGTGTGATTGTCCTGCGCAGCTCAAGCAGGCTCCGGAAGGACAGCGAGGCCACGTGAGGTTTGCCCCATCGATCCGTATCTTCCTCAACATCCTCTTCGAACTTGATCCAGCGAGCCATCTCCTTCCAGCGCATCTCCTGGTTCTTGTCCACAATCAGCTCATTTAGCTCTACAAAGACCTAAAGATGCCAAAGGCACATCATAAATGACTTAACATAACCATGAAATCAAAGCTCATAACCATGAACCAGTTATGAAATATTCTGACTCTTGCTGTGCAGATTTTTCATTAGTATGTACAGTATACTGTACATTTTGACATGTGCTGTAAAACTTCTCCCTGTTTATGTACAGAACATAATTTGTTAGTCTGTAGGCCAGCATCAGATCACCAGTCTTCAGGGAAATGCTGAGCCAGTTTCCTCTGGTTGAGCAGCTTGCCACAGATTAATGGTGAAGTGTTGATAAATGAACAGTGTGGTGATCTGTGAGGTTAAATGAGGTTTACAGTGTGACTAAGGGCAGATTTTTGACGTAATTAATCAATCTGTCAGATCTGAGTGAGTCAGAGACACTGCTGATGGAGAGCATAAGTTAAGCTAGTGGGACAAGATCAATAGGGCTAGGCAAAAGCCAGGAAGCAGTTGCCTTGGAGTTATAGTCTCTATTAACACAACAAAGTACAAACATTCACTTTGCTGTCCTTAGGAGAAACTGGTGAGGATAAAGAGGTAAAATCTCCATAGGGTGACGGATCAGTGACCCGGTGATTAGGATATTACGTTTTTGAGCACTGCAACTTTCCTTCTGTCCGGAATCACATTTTCAGACTAATAGTAGCAGGGGAACAGTTTTCCTAACTAGTTGATTTCATGCTAATCAAAAGATGTTAGGAAGTTTATGACACATAAACAGAATTATGGTTGAGACAGATATGTCTGAGTTTAGATCCATAAGGCTCAGTTATGACAGTGGCAAGTGTTTTACTGGCCAAAAATGGTCCAACTGTTAGAAGCCACATACTATAAGCATTGACATGAGTTGCACACACAAGGATTTAAAATCTGTCCCAAATTATGCAACTAACTATATCTAATGCTTGGACTGCATTTCAACGTTGGCTCCAAAGGCAAGCCATGGTCCATAACATGCTTGAGATATAGTCTCATTATTAAGAGTTGCGGCTGTATTTTGGCAGTCATATTTGAATGAGATGATTTCAGATGAAATAGGCTCCAGTCTGGGTTACACAATGTTACCCCATCACAATGTTGCACATCTGGGAGACGTATGATGCGTGTACCGCTCTTGCATAGCGGCCACTGTACTAGTCTCCGGAGGCAGTGTTATGACCTGGGCTTGCTTCACTTGGTCAAGTTTGGTCTCAGAAATGTTAGTTGGCAATAAAGCAAAGTCAGCTGACCACTTGAATGTGTTGAATGACCAGGTTATTCCATCAATAAAGGTTTTCTTCTTTAATGTAACAGGTATTTCCAGCACATGAATCCAAAAATTCATTGAGCTCAAACGAATAACAGGTGCTTCTGATAGCATAAGGAATGACATTCACACATGAACAGGCCACAATTGAAAGTCAATTGTTATGTGATGAAAGAGGAGTTTATTATTTTAGAAAAGATTGCTGAAATAATGACATGGCTAATGTCCACCTCAAAGCTAAAAGCTACCCAATAAAGTTTGTTTGTAACGTTTTTTTTTTTTTTTTTTTGACTGGGCAGTGTATGACTGTACCTGCATCCTGCCCACCATCTCTGGGCCATAGATTTTACCCAGTTGTGAAATGATTCCTGGCATATATTGCTTTTGTGTCGTGATATTTTGGTTTATTAAATGTGTTTCTATATCTTAGACAAACATAAACATAAACAAAACAAAGATAAATCTTTAGGAGCCTTTGGCCTACGCAGCTCTGGCCCCTTGTGTCATGGACTCCATGGAACCTCTGCGGGTGTGCAGACACCATGATGTTGGAAGCGGATGCTTTGGGTTGCGATGAGGGGCCTCTGTGGGTTGGACTTGTTTGTCTGGTGCATCCCATGGATGGACAATATGGATGGATTGGGATCTGTGAAGTTTAGAGGCCAGGTCTGTGGCCTTGGGCTCTTTGCCTTTTGGGCCCTGTGTGTGTGGGCTGTGGTGTACTGGGTGTTCTGACACCTTCCATCCTGGCCAGCATTGACTTTTTTTGACTGCATGAGCAGGTCTTTTGTTCCCCCCTGGCATGGATGAGTCTCCGGTCACAAGTTTACTGGGGTATAGTTGATGATCAGTGTTGTTCAATTGTTGGCTTATCAGTGTATAATTTCAAAAATATAACCCTTTTCATAATGCAACCAGGTGACCATAAGCAGCTCTGCTGATTTAAACTGAAGATGCGGGTACAAGAAAATTATTCACTGTGCATTATCTAATAATGATAAGTAAACACTGACTGATTCTGGGTGGGATGACTGCATGAGATGAGAACTTTGTCAGATCTGTTTCAGGGTTTGGATTAATTCGGCCATTTAGTTTTCTTGTCAGTTGTTGCTGTTCTTTGACTAACATTAACAAACTTTGGCTAACTGTCTTATTTCCACAAGCGTTCTCGTTATTGAACACAGCCATGCTGAACTATCACGTGCGTGCCTGTGCCTGTGCTCTTGTGCCGAGCAGGCAGATGCACGATAGGAGAAAGTCAGTAACAGGATTAAAGATCGCTGCATGTCTTTTTGATTTTTTTTCTGTGAGGCGTGTCGCCACTGCCAACTGTCTGGATAAAAAACATTCGCAAAAATAAAAACATTATGCACACTGGCGACCATTTCAGTCACCATGTGGAGCTCCCTTCTATTTACGTTTCGGCCTCGAGCTTTGGATTTGTATGCTTGTGATACTTTTATTAAAAACACTAAACTGCATTTGCATCCATATCAAGCTCTCAGAACTGACAACATACTTACAAAATTGGAGGCCGAAACAAAGCTTATTTTAACTTCCCCGTACAGACTTATTCCTTTCAGTTCTTGGCTATGGACATATAATTTACATGCTTTACTGTCATCTCTGTTCTTCTAACTCTTAATGCTGTTTATCATTCAGCTCTCGTGTTTATAGCTCGTGGTAAATTTATCATCGCAGTGTTTTATACAGAAAGTTAGATGGCCCTCTCAGTGGGGAAAAAAGACAGCATCCCTGATCGGTGTTTATTTATAGAGCAATTCTTCATATCATATATCATCACATATAATCTATTATACTGTACAATGCCGTTGTTTGGATTCATGTTCTTTCTCACTGGGGAAAACTTTTCCTCAGAGACATTGCTCCATATTACGTGAATAAATACAAGAGAACCTTAAAACAGGATGCTTTTATTACAAGGAAAGATTATAAACATTTATTGATAATGTTGCTTCTTTAATTTGTTTTATGTAGTGCATAGAATTTAGTGCATTTATATATAAAATCATCAGCATTTATTCATTTATCTATGCATTCTTGTTCTCTTTCCTTTCCTTCATTATGTGATTATGTCTGTAGAAATGATGCTTAGCACAGTGGGTTTAGACTGCATCCTTATGCTTGGTACATAATCTTACCTCATGGGTCTTTTTATCCATTTTCTTCCTCTTTTTCAGGCTAGACAGAGAAGGAGAGCCATTGTTTGCCCGTGTAACCTGACAACGAGACGACTTCTTGACCAGGTGTCGTCTTACTCCGGGATTGTCTTCAAACCGGTGACCTGCAAGCAAGCGTCGAGTTTAAAATAGATAAAACGAGTAAAAAATAAGCATGTTAGTGGCAACAACACAACTGTTTTCATTATAAACATGTTTTGACTGAAAGATTATTTAATTAAAGCTTTTACTTGTGTGCAAAGGAACACAGATTAGTGAACAGAGAAACATAGTCAATGTTGGCCAAAGGAATCTACAGGGCAGAACAAATTATTTTGTGCGGTTAAAGCCACAGGCTTCTCCAAAAACTGGCTCTGATTTAATATTATATCACTTCAACCCACAAACCAAGGTTCTTATTAAATTTGGGATAATTGAAGGCCCAAAGTCATGCATTTACCCAGTAGCAAAGAGCTAAGGGGCCCGAGATACTGTGCCATGCCAGGCCACAATGGTCCCTTGCTGTTTCGGGTTGTCACAGTAGCTGCAGGATGTGCCGTAAACAAAAGTAAAATTCTGTGCCTTTTTCTTCAACTACACTCTGTTCTCCGTCTTTCTGACCCTAAAATCCATAACTCCAGTCCAACCCTCAAATTTTCCCCAACCCCCAGAGTCCACTCATTCCTAACTCTGCTCCATCGTGCACAGGGAGACTCCTTACAAACATGGCAGCCATGCCTTTTGGCTGGACTCTGCTTGTGCTGATGTGGTAGCAAAGCAGCAGTCCTAAACAGAGATTTCAGGCCAAGTTGAATGAAAATGTTAAAAGGTGAAACCAACTCAAACTATAGCTATATTTTTATTACACTACAGAATTATTTAAAAGCCTTCCATAATACTAGGTAATAACTCATATTGCGCTTGTTATCCAAATCCTGCTTAACAAGTAATGCATTTTATTAAAAAGGAAAATATTCTGTGTAGAGTAATGTACAGTAGCAAGTCGGCACGGTGGCTTAGTGATTAGCACTGTCGCCTTGCACTTTTAGGTTCTGGGTTTGATTCCCATTTCGGGTCTGTGTGCATGGAGTTTGCATGTTCTCCCCGGGGTTGGTGAATTTCCTCCGGGTACTCTGGTTTCCTCCCATAGTGCAACGACATGCAGATTAGGCTAATTAGAATTCCCAAATTGCCCATAGTGTGTGTGTGTGTGTGTGTGTGTGTGTGTGTGTGTGTGTGTGTGTGTGTGTGTGTGTGTGTGTGTGTGCCCTGCGATGGATAGGCACCCTATCCAGGGTGTACCCTGCCTCGTTCCCTAAGCCTCCTGGTATAGGCTCCAGGTCCTTGATGTCTTATCTGAATAATGCAGAAATAAATTTGCAAGAAGAGAACAACAACATTGATGCAAGCTTGGATACATGTAAATGCAAATTATGACAGATATGCATTTGGTTCTGAAGCATTATCTAACATTTGTTTGCCTCTCACAGCATTATTAGTATTATCAACTAAAGGTATATATGCAAGAAAATATTACTATAATCAAACAGCATGAGATTTACATTCATTCCTTAACTAAATTAATTTCCGAAATTGCTACATGTTGGTCATGGCTGCAAAAGAGTCTATCGCAAAAGCAGTGTGAAAAAAGTCTTGCCTACTTACATGACATAAACATTTTGAGGTCAAAACTGTAAAACCTCAATGGTTTGTGGAAGCAGACTAAGCGCTAGAAGTGTCCACTTAAGTTCCATTAAAAAACATATAAATTAAGATGAATATCACGAGGAATGAGTGTAGTAGATTAAGCGCTAAATGGGAAGCAATGACACTGTAGTCTATAAAGCAGACAACTGTGGAGAATCTGAACTTAGACATGAGACCAAGGCTGTTTCTGGATCGTTAATCAGAGATAGAGAGGGCAGACAGGCAGGGAAGTTTTCCAGACAGACTGGCTGTCGAACAAACAGGGGTGCCCTGTCTCATAGAACAGAGAAGCTCAACAACTGGATAAGTGCTGAGATGAAGAAGCCCAGGAACTGCTGACATCAGTGACAAAACCAAGGACACCTTTACTGTTCAAACAGAGACTGCTTGTTTCCTGGCAAGTGTTCACAGTCTACTCCGTCACCAAAAGTATCTACTGACTAGCTGACTGATTACTTTGAATGCATTGCATGTATTCCAACATTTACTTTATCCTAATGTATAGATAACAACAATGCTGCATACATTTCTTTATCATTCCACCTGCATTTATGGCACAATTTCCTGAAATGATCATGGCAAAAGCAACAGCACCAGTCAATGGAATGTGCTCATGACTTACTGAGCTCGATAAGGAACAGGACTGGCCTGTGGCTGCATGTCTGTGAGTGTCTATGGGTCTGTGAGTGAATAGGATGAGCTTTCTGTTCAATAGCTTTCCCCACCATGTCGACAGCACATCACCACAGGCCCTACTTCAGTTACAGCAACAATAAGCTGTCTGTGAGACCTAGGCTTTAAATTAATTTGCTTGTGCTTCCCTTAAAAGAATCAATAAGCCATCTGATTTGAACATTCCCATTGATCCATTTCCAGTTTTGGGGTTTCCACAGTGTATAGGATGCTTCCACCGTGCAGAGCTGAACGGAAAATCCTTGTGGATGACATAACATTTAAAGTACAAGTCATTTGGGTGTAATGTTGACTTTTTATCAGGTCTATGTGCTTCATAAATGACCTTTAATGTACTTTTGTTTGAAATTCTAGAGCACATGTTCCCTAACTTTGTCCAGTAGTAGTACCTTCTCTATACATATTACTGTTTTCATACTCCAGAAAATGTACCTTATTCAACTAATTGAATTACAAATCACTTAATGAGTGTGGATAAGACTGGGAAAACCCTAAAATGGCAACACAGAGGTACTACAGGACCAGGGTGCTATGGAGGAACTCATAGATCCACCTAAAACCCTGCAACAATCAATATTTAAATCAGAGAACATGACAAGTCGAAACCCCATTATGACGCTTAGAATCTTTACCTAAACAAAAGATTTCTGACAAATGTTATTTTCTTAGAGCATATAGTTTTCTTATAATCTAAGCATAACCGAACACTGCATACTGTATGCTCTCCCAGTAACTTTAGTGTTCTGCACTACCACTGGGGATAAATATGTGGTCTAAAGCTCCCCCCCAACCCCTCCCCGCCCCCCCCAAACCATGTTGTTGATTTTACTCACGGAAAGGTTCAATAGGAGAGTTGAGATGACTGTGGATGGACTCCAGAAGGTCATAGTCATCAAAATCCAAAACAAATTCTTCAAAGTCTTCAAACCCATCCACATGAAAGTTTTCAGAGTACTCCTCTTCACCATTTTGTCCTTTCCCAACATTCATGTCTATTGAATTCTCATGTGGTTCAGCACTTGCATCTACTTGGTCCTGCTCCATACCCGTCATCTCCATGCCCAACGTTTCCACCCCACCCTGGACCGGTGGGATGATTGCATCCAGAAAGTGCGTCACTTGTTGATCGTTGCTCACAGATGTTAATATATCATACAACCCAATGTTTTAGAACCCTGTTAACAGTTTGACTGTCTCAAATCAAATGGATGCAGCAATCCTGGGTCCACTAGCAGTGATGGACGTCTAAGCCATGGTGATCCTCTATATCCACTGGGTGGAGTTTTAACAATTCCAATGGGATTGCTACAATAATACACGCATCCTATCATCAGCGAAGATTACTTTTTCAGAAAGAAAAAAAAAACATTACCAAGTACACCATAAAATGTCAGCAAAAAACAAAATAAGAGGTAATTGCTCTTTTTAACAAACTTTCTTGGAATTCCACCTTTGTTTAATAAGTTTGATCCTGTATAATCCAACTGTTTGCTCAACAAGGTCTTTCTTAAGGGATGAAAGTTTCTAAAAAGAGCATCTGGCTTCCTGGGTAGGCAGCATTTCTTCCATGTAAGTGAGCAGCCAGGACAACGGAGATGCCCAGCGAATCACAAAAAAACATGCATCTACTTTTTCAACTCCAAAACAACCTATTGGCTCCCTGTCCAATTTCCATGACAGTACTGATTGATTGTGCAGCAGTGCATGAATAAAAGAGCTTCTCTCAATGCTATAGTGTTGTCCTGTTTTCAGCCTCCCCTGCATTGCCAGACTCAATAGTGTGAGCCAGAGGCCTGGAGTGGACTGTCTGCTTCCAGTTGAAAAACGCTGGTGGGGGCTCCCAGGTGATTGTCCAAAGCAGCAGCTGAAACAGCAGCAAGATAGAAAGCGGCAAATGATGCCGAGCAGCCTGATATACGTGAGAGCACGATGAGTGGCTTCGCCAGCTGAGCATCAGATGGAGGCGTCAGCTGATACATCACACTTAGTCAAACAACGTCCAGACGCATGGAGCCTCACATTAGGGAGCACTGTCTCTACATCATAGATCTCCATGGAAACCGCTCCCATCCCTGACACACAGTTACCTGGAATGCGCTTATGCCCCCAAACATTTCATGTATTGTCAAAATAACATATCAAAATGATACGTTCAATTACCAGTTCTTACAGAATCGATATTAATGCAGTTAATAAAATAACTCGACATCAAGAGCTTAAAAAATGTATAGTACTGGAAATATATCCAAAGCACATACATTATACAGACAGTCACCAGAAGATCATAGCACGCTTGATTCAACTCAATTCAACTTGAATGAAACTATAATATAACAACTATATATAAAACTGTAGTGCATTTAAGTATATTAATTTAATCCAGTATTTAACATGGAAGAGAGATAGTGGGTACAGGGGCTGATGTGGGTATTGGTAGGCCTCCCAATCTACACAGGGCCAAAATAAAATTGCTTGTTCCATTGCAGGCTCACATATGTGATTCACTACAGGAAGTGTTGTTAAAGGTAATCAATTAGAACTGTAATGTTAATTACAGCCTCAGGACCATGTTCTCAGCTGTCACTTAGACATGCCCTCCTGATCAAAATTAGGCAAGCCCTAACCCCTCCCCACCACACAGACACACACACACACACACACCAATCCCTCTGTCTGTCACTCTATCTCTGGAATACAACAGATACCCACTGAATAATTTTATCCATAAAAGTACTATAGTCATGTAGCCCATACACTCCACACACTTCAGTCAACAGGGTCATCAACCTGTAACTGGCTTAATGAAAATGTTAAAGAGCATAATGTAATGGCTGTTTTGAAAATATGTTAGTTATAAAAACGTACCATCATGATAATAAATAGAAAGGCTTATTAATAAGATGTAGTAAGTGTAATGACATCATAAAAGAAACGAAAATGTATGTGTACAAAAGAGCAATGAATATATTGTGTCTAAATAAAAATAAACTTGATTCAAGAAGCACAGGTCTGTTTACTTCCAATTCACTAAAGTAATTTTTAAGTTTCTACATATCATGTGCATCACATGAACAGAGATAAAGAGGAACACAGTTCTCCCAAACATCATATGGAAAAGAGGCCATCATAAGCTTTAACCAATGGCAAACATGTTATTACGGGCACTGTGCAGCGTTTTGAGAAATGAATGGATGATGAGTTATGATTGCTGGTTTCAGAGAGATTACCCTAAAGCTCTAACCAAATCCGTGACAACTTCACTGGGCATCCTCTACTTCTATGTCCTTCTGGAGCTTAAAAGACATGAGCAAGGATTAGTGACTGCTTCCTGATGCCACGCAATAAAGCTGGGAGGAGTAATCTGCGGTTTGTTTTCTCATGCCTTATGCTCAATTAAGCAGATTTTATTAAGGATAATTGCTGGAAAAATAACAGGGAGCTCTAATCCCAGTCCCAGTGATCCCAACCATATATCTACATATCAGGACTTGTTTACTACAGTTTCTAATGGAGTTTGAGTAAATCTGGCCCGATGCCGGACCGTTGTTGGTTTAGTGCTACGCTGACCCTGGTCCTGCTCCCTACAAAACACATTTATGAGTATGGATATGCACAAAGCAAGCCTTTACATAATGATCCATCCAAACTGCAATCAGTGCAAGCCTCAAATAGCACATTTCCACCAAACACTAAACCCATGCTTCAGTAGCTGTATCCATCTCCCATTGAATAACTGTAGCACTAAAAGTAGTAGCATTCTTGTGGGGTGTGGAATTGTGGTTGGTTAGTTATGTAACCACGTAATCGATTAGTTGAACCCTACATTAAATTTGTAGTAGCAAATTCAACAGCAATTGTTTTTTAATAACAAGGCTTAAAACTAATTGTATGTGAAAATGTGATCCTTTATAGGACAGAAGTTGTGAACTGGCAGAATGAGTAAAAAATTTTAATGGACCAGTGGTCACTGGTGACAAAATCATGGGCACCCAAGGCTCAGCCATGCCTGCACGGATCAAAGACTGAACAAACAAGTCCGATCCACAGAGGCCCCACCCCATAACCCGCAGCACCCAAAGGATCCACTGCCAACATCCTGGTGCCAAACACTGCAGCACACCTCTAGATACCCTGCATAGCCACGCCCCAAGGGGCCAGAACCTCCCCGTTGACACAAGGAGAACCAAAAATCCTAAGTGGTATTAATGGTAATTGCTTTAATACTACGGCTTTCAAATATTTAGACTAATAAGAAACATTACAGCTGTTATCCATCCAAAGAACCTTTGAGGGACACTTTTTCTGGAACTGCATCACAGCAGAAATGATTACTTTATGACCACATGAGAAGCCTTTAAATTTGATTACAAATGTGGTATTGAAATGTTTCTATACCAAGTCCAGAAATGTGTGGACAATATTCATTAATTTTGGTGAATCAAATGATCAAATATCTCACTGCAATATCACATTGTTTTTGTATTTTCTGTAGACAGTGTAGCATGTGGTTACATTTTAAAGCACTCAACAGTGCTGATAGAAGCCTCAGTGAAGCACAACTTTTATGGGACTTATGGCAATTTTAAGTACTCTGTATTTTAATGGAAGTGCAGAATAACAACTGGACAGGAGGCTTTTAATATACTGCCTGGCCAAAAAAGGCACCATTTCATAACCCCTGCATGAAGCAAAAAAAACAACTAGGGAGCTTGCTAAAATGATTGGAATTGGTTAAAGAACTGTTCAACAAATTAATAAAAACTGGAGAGCAAAGTTTTTAATAATTTTTGCAGAAGAAATGTAGTCAAAAGAAATAATAAATGACCACGATCAGAGAGCACTAAAATGCTTTGAGAAAAAAAAAAGACATGCTTCATTGTAAAAGTAAGTGTATCTACACACAGAGCAACATGAACTTACTGGATTCGGACTAAAAAACTGTATGGCCTTAAGGAAACCACTTGTTAGCGAGGATACTTGAGAAAAAGGGATTTAGTTTGCTACGGAGCAAACATATTGCACATTGAAGAAAGGTCATGTGGTCTGATGAGTCCATAGGTTGACCCTATTTAAGGGTGATGTGTGCAGTAAGAAGAGAAGCATCATGCATAGTAGCCACTGTACAAGCCTCTGAAATCATTGTTATGATTTGGGGTTGCTTCAGTTTGTCAGATCCGATAATATTAGTCTTACTTGCTCTTAGGGCTGCATTCGACACTATAGATCATAATCGTCCCGTAGATTGCTTACAAAATTACATAGGTATTCAGGAACAGGCATTAAAATGGTTTAGATCCAACTGTCTGATTGATAGTATTTTGCAGATCTAAATAGAGAAATGTCTGGTGTAATGCCAGTGAAATACAGGATCCCACAAGGGTCAGTTTTAGGACCTCTGCTGTTCTTAAAATACATGCTCAATATCCATACTTCCCTTGGGTAACATCATTAGAAGACATGGGATTAGTTTTCATTGCTACAGTATGCTGACGATACCCAGTTATATATTTCATCAAAACCAAATAAAGTACTGCAAATTGACTAGATTAACTGAGTGTGTCAAAGGTTTAAAAGACTGGATGACTGACATATTTCTATTATTAAATCCAGATAGCAGTACACAAAAGCTCTTACAATTCAGTGTGCATTGTAAGGATGTACTATTATTACTAACTTGACAGTAAAAGACCTGGGCGTAATGCTTGTCCGTTGAGACATATTTCCAATATTACAAAAACAGCCTTCTTCCATCCTAGAAATACTGACAAGCCTAAGAACATTTTATCCGTATTTGATGCAGAAAAGATAGTTCATGCATCCATGACCTCCAGACTAGACTATTGTAATGAATTACTAGGGGGTTGTCCTGCATCGTCATTAAACAAGCTCCAGTTAGTTCAAAATGCAGCCGCCAGAGTTCTTACCATATCAAGAAAATATGATCATATAACCTCAATATTATCATCCCTGCACTGGCTACCTGTTACGTTTAGAATTGATTACAAACTAGCACTGCGTATATACAAGGCTTTAAATGGTTTAGCCCACATATCTAGCCAGTCTTCTGACATGTTACAATCCACCACGCTCCTTAAGATCACAAATCTCCAGGCTTCTGAAGAATCCAGATGATCCAGACCCCTTCTGCCCTCTGCACCTGTCTGGCTTATCCTAGCCCCACTTGTCACATGGATGCCCATTGTGGTCTGCTTGTGTGGTGACTGGGGACTTTACCATGAAGACGGTCCTGGCCCCGGCTGATGCAGACAGCTGTTGTTGACTTGTGCCTGCGGTCGCTCAATAGTTCAGGAATTTCCTACAGTCTACCTTAGCCACCGATAAAAAACTGGACTCCATATTAACTTAAAGACATCAACTGTTATATAGAACCTCCAGCTGCCTAACACACAGTATGACTGCAAAACAATTCCTGCTATCTGTTATCACCCAAATGAGGATGGGGTCCCGGTTAAGTCTGGTTCCCCTAAACGTTTCTTCCTATTGCCATCTCATAGAGTTTTTCCTTGCCACCGTAGCCCTTGGCTTGCTCATCAGGGACAATCTGAGCATTATGATTTATACACCTTTTCTCAAATTTCATACACATTTCCATAATTTTGATTTTCTGAAGCTGCATTGAGACAATGACCATTGTTAAAAGCGCTATTCAAATAAAACTGAATTTAATTGAATTTAATCTAAGCACAGCATGTTAATGTGGCAATAAAATAAAGTCAGCTGACGACCTGAATGTACTGAATGATGAGGTTATGACATCCATGGAGTTTTTTTCCATGATGGCACAGCCATATTCCAGGACTCAGATTGTTGTCCTGAGGGCATGACAAATCATTTTCATGCATGAATTGGACACTACATTGGGTATCATAATTAAAGCTAAAGGCGGTCAAATGAAATACTAGAGACACCATTTATCATTTTGTGCCCTACTCAGATTTTAGGGTGAATACAAGAGAACAGGACAACTGGCTTTTTAATTTGCTGATTGGGGGATATTTTAAAGGGCCAAAACCTCATACCGAACTTAATATCTCCAAAATGGTCATGATCATACAATATATCGCCAAAAGTTTTTTTTTTTTTTAACATTTTAAAAAGTTGAAATGCAGTGTGGGATCGCCTGTTCAATACACATGAGCGTTGGTGAAATCGGAAGCTTTTTTTTTCAGGTGGGTTTTTCCACTCCAACCTAAGATCACTATGTCTTCAAGGACCTTGCTTTGTACACAGTTTCACTGTCATGCATTGTCAACGTTTTTAGACTCCTTCATTCCTGTGAATGGAAATTAAAATGCATACAATGGAATAATATTAAATTTTGTGCTTTCAGCTTTGCAGCAACAGTCTGGGGAAGAACCACATATACTGTAGGAGTTAGGGTCAGGTGCTGATAACCTGTATACATGCCTATATATGGGTAAATAATGTATATATATTATTTGCATTTGTCTTTGATTTTTAATGCCTAACTACATGTGTAGCTAATTAATTGTCAATACCTTTATCAGTGAAACTTAGCTGGCTAGTTTAGTTTCAGGTGCTACTCATTGGCATAACATGGCAGACACTATGAACCATGTTGACCTGTTCATAATGATTAGAAAAGATTCAATTTAAATTTAAAACAGAAATTTAAACAGGAAACCAGATCTGCAGCTGAAACTTTTTTTTTTTAAGATAACACATATATATATACACACACATGTAGATATTTTTCCATGTAGACATATTAAAAATAAGCGGTTGCTAATGCAGCACAAATATTGTAATCTTCAAGCCTTACTCTTCATGTCATCCAGGTCAACAGTGGCAAGCATCTGAGCCTCTGCTTCATCCGTCGGCACTTTCTGATAAACGGCCGTCTCCATGGCTGTCATGCTGCCGATGCAGATACGTTCTCTCAGGTCATAGTTGGTGCGTTGGGTTCCGCTCAGCCGGTGGACAGGTTTCCGGCAGAACCAGGCCCGTGTGGGGACACTGGTCATTTCTAGAGATGGACTTAACCTGTGGGGCAAAGAAACAGATTTTTCAGAATGCAAGCCCTCAAAGCAAGTTCAAATCAAATTCTAATTTTATTTGTCACATACACAGTCATACACAGTACGATATGCAGTGAAATGCTTGAATGACTGCCTGTGACCTTAAAATAAAAGATTATTAATAAGAAATAAATATGAATAAAAAGAAATAAAATAAAAAGTAAATTTAGCTAAGAAAGAATAATATATCTATAGAATACAAAATATACAATATAAGAAAAATATAAGAAAACCTAGCTGTACAAATATGTAGAAGATATGATCCTGTACAAGTATAGAAAAATCTAGAAATTTATATAAAAATAAAAAATATTTTGGAAATGAAGTGGGAATTTAAATAGAATTGTCGGGGAGGGGGGGGTGAAAATATCTTTGAAAGTGTTTTATGTTGGTTTTCCATCAACATTTCTGATACATACTGCATTGCCAACTAATCTGAAAAACACACAGTACTGTAAACCATCTTCTATGGGTCTCAAATGTTCTTAAAAATCATGCTAGCACAAATCTTCCCCTGCCTGAACCTCAGTCATCCAGTAGAGGGAGCTCATGTATAAATTTGCCAGAGCATCCCTTGTCCCAGCAAAGCCATTTATTCTTTCCTTCATCTCCAACAATAGTACACCAATGCATCATGCTGTTTATTTAAACAGGATTATTTTCTGTGCATCAACTTAAATCTTTCAGATTTGTAAATGCTTTTCCAAATGCTATTACAGGGAGCACATCACCAGCAGCAGAAGCACTCAATTGCTTTCATGTAGTGCATTATTTATCATATTACAAATTATTTATATTCTGCACACCATCGAGATACAGTACATATCACATGCACAGTACAGCTCTGGAGCACTACAAATTTTACATAGATTTATAGAAACATATTCAGCTTTTGTTAAGCAGCCATAAAGAGATCATGTTCAAATGTACAGTACATGCTTAGCATTGATATAGTTTCTGTTTCTTTTTATAACTAAGGAGAGATCTATTTGCTAGATCATGGAGAGGACATTAATGGAGAGGAAATCAAGCATTTTATGTAACATTTTATTGCAAGATTGTATAACCAAATTCGGTCTCTTATTATAACGGTGAGACAAATTAACACATAATAAGGTTAATAAAATAATAGCATAGCTTTAATCAATTTATCTAGAGCTTTTAAGGGTTACAAAGAAAAAGCTAAAATAACAGTTTATAATAATATCTATCTTGAGCTAACTGGCAAATTTTAGCTAAGCTCATCAATATTGAATATTATTTAATTGGATGAACCGAAAACTTCCATCTAAGTGATTAATTAAACTTTCATGGCATAGTATTTATAGCAAGAGGGTGATGTGATGAGCCTGGTGTGAAGCAGAGTTATTATCACCAGCCTGAAGAACATTTTCCAAAATCAGCCTTGTGACTGACACATTATACTTTTTAATCCATTTATGTTTACATAGAAACATCCACACATCAAGTTGTGGATGCCATTCGTTTATCCATTTTTTCATCGTCAGGGTCATGGTGGATCCACGGAATTATACACTTGTGATATCTTATAGACTGACAAACGACATGCTTTCATATTTCAGTTTTGAGGTTTCACCCACACGTTCTGTGGTGTAATCAGTATTAAAACCTGTTTTATTGTCAGTCTCCTCACAAACAATGTTGTACAAAGACATAAAGTAAAACAAGAAAGACAAGACCAGTGAGTGATGACCAGCATGACTGATATAAGACATCACATACATAAGAGTGTATAAGGACCTATAAAGAAAAATGCATGACTGAAGTTTCTAAAGTTCACCATGAATTATTCTCCATTCCAATTCCAAATGGGAATTATGAGCAGACATATTATTACATATTGCACAAAAGGGCAACCAGTTATTCAGCACCTGTTATTATTATTATTATCATTATTTTATGCATTTACTTTTTTTTTTTTTGCACAAACCCCTTAGTAGTGGCTTGTTAAATTGTGCCTCTGCTTACCTATTTAATACATCCTCATCCTCCTCCTCTTCTTCCTCTTCTTGTTTATCTTGTACTCCCTCGGCATGTACATGTGGAGACCTGGGTATGGCCAGCTCTGGAGTCGGGGGCTTTTCATTCTCCACGTGGAATGTGGGCAGAGGAATAGGTGGCATCATCACTCGTTCACATCCCAAACTAAACTGAGAGAGGACAGCATGCGTTAAACTTTTTCACACTCACACACACAAACACACATACACACTGGGAAATAATGCAAGATCTTCAAAATGCAGTCAGCAGATGTGTATCTACACACTGTGTCAGCACTTTCCTGCATGCCACACTAAACACAGTTATCAGATGCATCATGCACTCCTAAACTTTGCATGTATGTGTGCAAATTTAAACACACTTACACACAAATGCAGACACACACATTTAATACACACGCACATAACATCATATACCTCCTACAACTCCTTTATGCCTTCAGTTCACACACAGGACCTACTCACACATACAAACTCAGCCCACACACGCACCTAAAGAACACAATTGTATATTATATGCATGGAGTAGGTAACAACAGTGCAGACCAATGTCTTCTTTTTTAACAAAGCAGAACCAATCCTATTCAAGAAAGCCATACCTATCTGACTTCGTTTCTCACCATGTTCATGATAACTAATAGGCCAACTTTTTTTATCTGAAATTTTTGAGGAGCTCCAGCTCCAGAGCACCACCAAGCTCACACGTACGATTATCTTTCCTGGATAGCCTAAGGACTGCAAGTGCAAAACTGAACAGTCAAATTCAGTTTTGCACAGAGCAACTGTCTTAATTTTTTTAAGGAATTCAAAAAAGTCTTTGATGCTTATATTCATGATTTGCATATATTCTCATGAATTCCTGGTTACACAATGACACTTTTTGAGTATATAAAGCGTGCACTTATAGAGGAGAAATTATTTATAATCACTCTGTCACATGTCTCCCAGATAAGAACAGGTGCCCTTGAGTCTCAAGGTTTCTCCCTTGTGTGATTTCAGGAAGTATTTTCTTTCCCCACTCATCTCCGCCTTGCTCACTAGGGATTAAATTACAATACGGAGTGGAATTCATATATTTCTGTGAAACTGCTTAGTGAGCTAACCAATTAGCGTATTCCATAGCCTATTCCACCGAATAGTAGTGGGAATCTAACCCTCGACCCTTGCGGTGTGAGGCCACGGTGCTAACTGTGACGCCACTGTGCTGTGCATTATTTATCATTTTAAACATAATGATCTAAACATAATTAAGCACATTTGCAACAATTTATTTTAGTAAAAAATACATGTAGTTAGGACTAAGTCAGTAGTTGCACCTGGTGTGAAGACAATTTTGTCTTTATTGTGTCTCCTCGTTATATCGAGGAGGGTGGCAAGAGTCCTATTTCATATGAATAAAGGAACACAATTTAACACTGAACCATCCTTTCAACTCAAAAACAAGGGCAAATTCTGTCAGACTCCGAGCCACTAATGAGTAAGGCATCGTTGAGTTTAAACTAATGATCTACCAAACAGACTTAAACTCATAATCTCTCAAACAACTACACTGACTTGCCACTAGGAGGCCAGACAAGAGCTCTCTTTGACCTTATATAGGCTGTAAATCCAAAAACCTTTAAAAAAATTTTAATGTACATAAAACTATTTATGATATTTATTCTATAGAGGACTAATACTGATGTCACATCTAATTACCTGCATCTGTTGTTCAGGAGGCTCGGTGGGCGTAGTGTCTTGACCCTGAACTTCTGCCTCAGATTCCACCTCCTCTTCATCGACCTCATGGATGGTGGGTGTGACGTCAGAAGGTGGCATAGACGTCTTCTTTTTCCTGCGCTTCTTCTTGCGTCGACGCTCCATGCTGAGCACCCTCTTCCTGAACCGTTGCGGGGGCAGGTGAGTGGACAGCGGGTGGTGCGTATGGTGGAACGTGTGGCGGTGGTCTGGCAGAACAGATGCATGCGCAGAATTATACAAACATATACAATGTTCGACAGATTGAATTGCTGATAAATTCCCCAAGGAATTACAAAACACTACTGCAAATCTCATCAGCAAATCTCCCCAGATTAATTTTAACAATAAATAATGCTTAATATGAAGTGTCTGTGTATTTCTCTTTCGGGTAGTTAAAATGTATATTTTGAACATTTGGAGAGATTAACAGAAAGGAGAGAGAAATATTATGGAGTTTAAATCCCACCTATAATACTGTAGTATGTGCTACATGGACACTACCAGAATAGTCCCAGTATACATGGATACTTCCAGAGAGCAAAGAACACGTAAAACGATCTGCAGTTACAAATAAGCAGAGTAAACTGGCCAAGCAATCCATCACCCAAAATAAGATATTTTTAGGTTTGCTTTCCAGGGACAGTGTACTCCAGTTCAAAATTCCACTCCCAATATGCTTCAGTCTCGCTATAAAGGGCCATGGCTTTTTTCCAGACATACAACCAGACAACCAGCAAGAACGGGTGGCATCCTGCCCCTGAAGATCTTACCAGATCTGAGTTGTTGTCACATTCTAGTCTATTCAGACAACACAGTGACTGTGAGAAACATCAATCATCAAAGCAGCATGAGCTTAAAATTCTGTTTGTTTTGGAAAAAAGCTCCAAGTGGACAAAACGCTGGTTAGACTCATGGAGAGAAACCCACCTACTTGGATTGTATAATAGTGCAGTGGGGCCATTATACAATCCTGCTTCAGCAATGTCTGCACAAAGAAGTGGTGTCCCAGATCTGGGAAAAGTTTGCCAAAGTGCAGGTGGACCTTCTAGCCGACGCCAAGTCAGCTCATTGTTGAGTGTTGTTCTCCTAAGTGTAGCCAGACTGCGTGCCCCGACAGCATGCACTGACCCATGAAAAAGATTTACTATACACATTTCTAACTCTACTGCTGATTCCATTCTCACTGCACAAAATCCAGCAGATTTCTACTTTGGGCTGCCACCAATACTTTTATCTTGATGCTCCTCTCCCTGAGCAAGTCCGTTATATTAAATGAATGGAAAGGTTTGATCCATCCAGCCAGGTCATTAATGCCTGTGTATCTTACAACTTGGAACTAAGGATATTAGCAGTGAATTAGCAGCTCAAGGAAAATAAATAAATAAATAAATAAATAAATAGATAGATAGATAGATAGATAGATAGATAAATAAATAAATAACATGGTGGCATGGTGACTTAGTGGTTAGCACTGTCGCCTTGCACCTCCAGGGTCCAGGTTCGATTCCAGCTTGTGCTTGGTGGGTTTCCTTCCGGGTATTCCAGGTTCCTCCCATAGTTCACGGACATGCAGATTAGAATAACTGGCGTTCCTAATTGCCAGTAGTGTGTAAATGTGTGGTCAATGTTGACCAGAGGTTCTACCATGGTTTTAAAAATGGGAATAAATACAATGGTCACCCAAAAATTGACTACATTGTGTGTCACAGTTTCTATGCAGATCTTTGCAGCATAGGGTTTCCCTTTTTTATTTTTAAGACTATAGCAGTCAAACGTTTATGTACGAGACTGAAAAAGTCTTATGGTGACTTACATCAGCATTTGAGCAAAACCCAGAGCAAATTTTCCATTGGCCTAGTCACACCCTATGGCGACCGCGCAGCCCTTTTCACGTCTTTGTCTTTGTTAAACGGTTCAGTTTAACTGAATGTTTCAGCTGTCAGGATAATTGCGCTCAGACATCAAACGATGGGATGCAATGGCATTATCATAAAAACATAGCAGTGTGCTACAGCCTTAGGTGATTTGCATTTTTAAATTGTCATTACAAGAAACATCTCTCGGCATGCATATTAGTAAAAGCTCACAAAGGAACAGAAGATCCTTTTTTTTGGCTTTTTATGTCGCCTCTGCTTAGTCTTATTCTTCCTTTTTTTCCCTTAATGAATCATTACATGTTACTGAAATCATACGTTCATTACCAAGTATACAAGAGGTTTCGAGTGGAAACTAAGTACGGGACTTAGGTAGTTGCACAAGATTGTAGTTGAAGAGGAAAAAATTGACAAAGAAATAAACAGAGACAGAGAGAAATAGAAGCCAATCCATTAAAAATTAGACAGGTCTTCTCCTCAAGGCTAAAGTTTTTAAACTAAGGCGGCATCATGAAAACCTGCTGCAGGGGTGATCGATGCTTACGATATATTATTTTAAAAAAAGGATAGCATTTGCAATTATCCAAGCATGGCCTGATTTTATTTAACTAGGAATGCTGTATGGAACAAAGTTCTCTGCTGCATTTTCTACTCTGTAAAACGTCAGGAGTGTGAGGTTGTCCAAAAACAGCTATAATTACATTCAAAGTCCTTTTCATTGTAGCTGCGACCCATTTTGTCTGCACCATTTGTGCCAGACTCTGTGATGATGTCCCCAAAACGCTCCACAGATAAAGCCCTGTCCCAGTCTTCATCCTCCAGGCCTTCTGTGGAACCCTCCTCCTCCTCCTCCTCTTCCTCCAACTCAGCCAGAACCTGAACAAGGGAAGAAAAGCACAATTACGGTACATAGTGTGAAAAAGCTTCTATTTTTAAACATGCATTAATTACTTCATCAAGCACAGGAAGAACAAGCAATCTCCAGACAGACACAGACGAGAGGTGAGGTTTGAACCGACACCCTCGAAGGTGCGGGGCAAGAAGGCGCCTACATTTTTCTTTACAAATTACATTTTCAGTTAAAAGGAACTCATAAATGTTGACATGAATTCAATAATTTCTTGGTATTTTCAACTTTGCCTTTAATGGCTAGTGTGCAGTGGGTAAAACATGGCTGTCGATGTTAGATCAAATGCATTACATGCATTACATCATCTGGACACACATTTCAAAAACAGGGATAAGACTTTGACGTTGAAAAATTTTACCTTTTGTACAAGAGTTAACATAGTCAGAATAACAAACTGGCTTATATTTAAACACTGAATGACTTCGAAGTTTACAGAATCTTATATATTGATTAGTACTGATAATTTCCTTTCTATGTTACTTTGTCAAAATAATTTTTCTTTATTTCCAGTTTTAAATGAAAAAAAGAAAATCCAAGATTTTTCACATTTTCAATCTACATTGCAATATTTATATTATAACCTTATATTGCATGTTATACTGTATAATATAAAAGAATTAAGCGGCTCAACACCCATAGGTTTATATTGTGATTATTTCTATGCTTGAAATAATCACAATATATCGCTTGTGCTACCACTGAGAGTCTATGAAACTATATGCTAAAAATCATTCACATTTTTGCTTAATTTTATTTAAAGTGGGGTGGGTGAAAGCTAACATACTTTCTCTGAGATGCAAATGGCTACCATGTCTTTTTAACCTGGTAATTAGTCAAGCTAAACAAACCCTAATTGTATTATTTAGCAATCATGCGCTAATATACTCTTGCAAGAATATAGTATAATATATTCATTAATAAAATACACACATACATTCAGATGTCATATTTTGTTTTGTACCATGTTGCTGTTTCAAACCTGGGCATGTGTTTACTGATATATTGTAAAATCTTATGAATTTATCCCTGCAGGTATTTTAAGTTGTCAAACAGTTGTGGCAAGGTTATTTAGGTAACATTTCGGTATGTACACCCGGACAATGCAACAATTACTTTGATTAAATGACATCGGACCAACATTGACTACATGATGTTGGAATAACACTGAATAGTTGATCCTAACACATTTCATTTTATCTCCCAACCAAAAAACAGTACAGACCAAACATTTGGACACACCTTCTCATTCAAAGAGTTTTCTTTGTTGTGTTCTTTATTGTGTTCTTTAGCCCAAACACGTCTCTTCTGCTTGTTGCCTGTCCTTAGCAGTGGTTTCCTAGCAGATATTCTACCATGAAGGCCTGATTCACACAGTCTCCTCTTAACAGTTGTTCTAGAGACGTGTCTGCTGCTAGAACTCTGTGTGGCATTGACCTGCTCTCTGATCTGAGCTGCTGTTAACCTGCGATTTCTGAGGCTGGTGACTCGGATTAACTTATCCTCCACAGCAGAGGTGACTCTTGGTTTTCCTTTCCTGGGGCGGTCCGCATGTGAGCCAGTTTCTTTGTAGTGCTTGATGGTTTTTGTGACTGCACTTGGGAACACTTTCAAAGTTTTCCCAATTTTTCGGACTGACTGAACTTCATTTCTTAAAGTAATGATGGCCACTCGTTTTTCTTCACTTAGCTGCTTTTTTATTGCCATAATACAAATTCAACCTCTTTGAATGAGAAGGTGTGTCCAAACTTTTGGTCTGTACTGTACATCCATGAAATTGTCTTCATGCTCATAGTAGGGTTCCACTTCCTTCCTTTAAGCAACTAAGCCGATGATCTGAGAAGCAAAAAACAATATAAAAGTACAGTAGCAAAGCTTTATGGGATACTGCGGTGTAGCTGCACTGTACGGATACAACATGCCTATCATTCACTGATTTTCACCTTTGTGTTGTTTAAAAACCTTTTGCTTCATGATACTTTTCTTCTGTCTCTTGCTAATAGTCAAGTCAAGTCAAGTAGTCTTTTATTGTCATTCCAACCATATACAGTTAGTACACAGTGAAACGAAACAACGTTCCTCCAGGACCAAGGTGCTACAAACATGCAACAACATAAATTTACAACACAAATTTTTGCATTTTTAAGTTAACCTAAAAAAAATATCAAATTCTATACAAATAATACACAATAGACAAAGTGCACGTGCAAATGTGCAAACAAAGAGCTTCATGACAAACACAACAATGTAACACATAACAGTACTTTTTTTGATGAAGTATGAGTTGAGGTAGTGGGAAGAGCTGCAGTAAACAATTGACATTGTGACAAGAATATAGTGTGCAAATAGCAGTGAAATAAATATTGTGCAAAAATTGCAAAGAGCAGCACAGGTAGGTAGGTATGAACAAATTGAGATGGATGTACATCAGTGTGATTGTGCATGTGTTTATCAGTTCAATCCAGATGTTATTTTGTTCGTCTGAATGATTTGTGTGTGTGTGTGTGTGTGTGTGTGTGTGTGTGTGTGTGTGTGTGTGTGTGTGTGTGTGTGTGTGTGTGTGTGTGTGTGTGTGTTTATCAGTCCAGTCCCTTTGTGTTGAGTAGACGGATGGCTTGTGGGTAATATTAATCACAAGCAATAGTTTTGCTAGGTATCTACAACACTATAATCTAATGTAATATTTGCATAACATCCATCCCTTCACTATACTAAATAAATACATAAATAAAAGTTAAACCTAAAGATAACATTACAACAATCAAGAGACATGCAAGAGCGTTTGTGTTTTGCATGTACAGAATACATGGGACACACATGCTGTGTGTAGGAAGCTGTTGTGTTCATCCAATTCTCTCTTCTGGATTTCTGAACTTGTTATGTTATGTTATGTTATGTTATGTTATGTTATGTTATGTAAACTTATGGGATGAACAGACATGAAGAGGCATTAGTACTAGGTTGTACTGTATATGCATAAATTATTTTGGGGTCATTCATTCAATGTCTCAATGTAATTTTATGACTTTTTATAAGTCATTCTAACCTTCAAAAACAATGTTTTGGTTAAAAACATCACAACCTAATTACAATAATATGACAATACAGTAATCCACTAGATACAACCTGTACAAAAATTTGAGTTACAAACTTTTAAAGATATGAACATGCAATCGCGCATATTCAATCACGGACGCTAGATCGAATGTTCGGCGTACATTGTCACGTGTGTCCAGCGGGACTCCCAGGGTGACTGGAAGCAAGCGTAAAAAAGCAGCGGTGATTAAGCTGGTACTGCTAAGAAACGCCAAGCAATAATGATTGAGACATAACATGAGAATAATTGTGAGAGTGGAGTGTGGTAAAACGATGGAGGACTTTGCTTGTTCTTTTAACATAAATCGTTCAACCATCGGCATCTAAAGAAGACTGTACTGTAACATACTCAGTATAGACAATTGTGTTCGTAAGTCCAATTCGTACTAGGTACTGGAAAATATCTCTTAGACTTATGAATGAATTGGACTTACGAACGTGACCTCAAAATGGAACTCATTTGTATGTTGGGGACTTGCTGTACTATACAACTTCAGAGTTCCTGCTATGAAAGTACCAGCATTTTTTAACAATAATGTGTTAATATTGTATGAAAGATTACAGTAGTCTTTTAAGATCTTCTTGTCCTACTGGATGAGATCATTACTGCATAAATCTATATTTTCTATTCCATAGAATAATTATCTTCATTATTATCCTGAAAAGTAGAAATAATTAAAATAAAGCAACAGTTATACAAATTATACACTTAGAAAAAAAGGGAACATCATTTTTCTTTACACTTTTTCTAGGCTCTAAAGCTCTACTGCTCTAGAATTCTGAATTTAACATGAAGCACTATCTGTACCTTATTTCTTTCTGTTAGGAAAGTAAATAAGACGCAATACTGTCTCGCACAGTGGGATGTACCATTAACTAATACGATGTAACACTCCCTACAGCGAGGTCTCTGGTAGCATGGAGGCAAGAAGCTGTTGGCCTCTTGGCCTCAAATACTTTAATGTCAGCTTTGAAGACGTCCAGGAGTGATGGTGCAGATTAAGGAAGCAGGTTGGCAGGCTACAGGGCTGCCAGATCAGTCAGAGTAAATGTCAACAGCCCCATAGGAGGCAGACTGCAAAGCTCAGGATGTCTACAACTACTACTCTAATAAGCACCTCTATCATGTCATACAAGCCCTAACTGGCACGACGGCAGATTCTATGGGACACCAATGACAAGAAAATGCACTCCCTGTTCTTTAAGGTCCAGACAAACAAACAAATATACTTTTCAAAAGTCATCAGCCTCCAGACAAACTGAGATTTAATAAAGCTCCATCTTAAAGCTCCTTTAGACTGTGTAAAGACTCAGATGTCCCCTTAAAGTGCCTGGTGGCAATTAATCAGAGCAGATGCGCTAAACACACCAAACAGCAAGAATAATAGCAGAATGGGAAGGCACTAATTAAAGCACACAGTGTAGTCTTTGTTGTCTGTGTCCCTTAACATTGCTTGAATTAATCAGGACAACATTTCATTTAGCTCTTGGTGCTCCTCCCATGAGACTGCTTCAACTGCATTCAAACGTTCTCTTTCTTTCCGATGCCCCATCAATCATGCATCACCAGCAAGGTTTTTTTTTCTTCACATAAACAGTTGTGTAAGAACTGTCATCTTAATAGCATTAATAGCAATAGTGGGAAAGCATTTCATTGAATGGTTCTATATTTTGTATGTATATGCAAAATAAAAATAAAACACACACACACACACACACACACACACACACACACACACACACACACACACACACACTCCCTTTTCCGCTTTCAATCTGCAAGATAACTCTTTTATAAAAACTTGGGGCTCAGTTTCACCCCGCCTGTTTGGCTACGACAAACTTATGTTGAGAGATAAGCATTAGACATTCACAGCATGTCAGATAGCAAGACATGCTCTGTTGTTGGCTGTAAATGAGAACACCAAACTTCCTCTATTAAACTCATCTTCTAAGGGAGTGAAAAAACAGTAATAAATGTTTATTTGCAGATGAAATAATTCAAGTTTAAGTTCTAAGTGTCTGTGTAATTTTGTTACGCCACTTTATTGAATTTAGGCATACTGTGCATACATAATTTCCGGCTAATGTTGCTACAGTAGCTTGTATTGCATGTGGAAGTATGATAGCATTTGTGAGAAAAAGTCAGAATATAAAAGAGAATCTGTGTGAAGCCATTTTCATAAACTTTTTGCAGAAACAGATCCATTGTATGTTATATCTCATAGTTAAAAACTTTTTATATTGCTACTAGTTTGCCACTTTCTATTGCTAAAACTTTAGATAGTAACAATTAGATGCTATATTACAGGTGAAAGGCAAGCCAGCCAATCAGTGCCCCTTACTCACCCAAAGATTTATTTCTTGAATACTCAACATGATCTAACGTTACCAACATGTGGGGCAAAAATGAACAGAAAGAAGACCTTTCTGAGACCATAAGAACAGACCAAGGGTCTACATTACCTACTGAATGGACTATTAAAAGTTTACACCACTCCTCTCATTCCAAATCAAAATTCCTTCTGATCAGGCCAAATCTAAGAAGGCTCCTGTACAGTACGTTGTGCATTTTCATTGTGATTGGCCTATTATTTTGATTATTAGTGGAATATTAGGGTGCATGCAAAAGTACTTATTGAAAGAGTGTAGCACACGCATTAGCAGACACATTTTGAAGACTAAGACTTCACCTTGTCTAAAAAAAAAATAGTATAATGTTTGAGATTTAAGTATTGCAAGATAACATACTTAGGTTTTCATCATTTGTTCATGTTCAGTAACCCATGCTCAGGATCAAGTTTCTTTTTACACTGAATTTTAATGCTTTACAGATTTATCATTTGAATACCTCTGAATATTAACTGATGTGCTGTATACTGTCATTACACTCGCTGTGGATAAGAAAATCTGCTACTTGCTCTAAATGTACAGTAAATGTAATGCCACAGACCGAGCAAAGTCTAACAGAAGCACATTTAATAAACCACATGTTGTGCTTGTCTTTAGCTAATAAAACTGGATCCGAATGTCTTTATCTTTATTACATATGCTCCATCTGATGTCTGCAATTCATCCAGATGCAGAATTTTTCAAGCTTGTCAAAGTTAAGCCATATGTACCTTGTACATGTGCCTTTATACATGCTTTAATATTCAATCCATAACCTCTCTACAAAGGATCCACTATAGTGGCATGCTAGGACGTGCAAAATGCACAATATGCACAACTTCATTTGAGATTCAATCAGAGAAAGAAATCCAGCTCCATTGGTCACTTGTCTTGTTTTGTAATTGTCTCGCCTAAATTATCACCATGTAATCACAAAAGAACAAACAAACATAAAACAATGGACGGCCTTTTAGCAGATCCCTTTTTAAAGGCCACTTCCCACTGTCTCTTTACTGTACTGGAACCGAGAGATGACAGGGGACGCAAGCAACGTTTGTTTCTCGTCTCTTTGAGTCAAAGCGCTGTCTCATTGTGCGAATGTTAATGGCCCGGCTACGATTGGGAGCAAGCGATGGCATTAAAGGTTATGGATTGCAGCTCTATTCATCATAGCGCTGAGGCGTACTGAGGCAATGCGGCTGTAAAATCAGCTCGGGCTAACAGATGTGCTTGCTCGCTCTTCATTAGCACACGCGGTAAGCTGGAGATAGAGTTACTTGGGGCACAGGTGGACAGTAGTTCCAGCCCACCTCTACATTACCGCTGCCCTCTGACAAGGCAAAGAGATGAAAGAAGCTCTGCAGTTCGACCTATAGTCTTTGTGCCATTATGCAATAGTGAAGTTACATATTTATAAAATGTAAAACATTAAAGGAGCCATTGTGAGCAATCTGAGCCATTGAGAGTGCTCTTACAGCATGCAGGTATCCCTTACAAGGCCACTTCAGTGGGTATCATATCACCAACTCAATAGAATCAGTTACTGTGTGATCTTTTTACAGTCAAGCAAGTTTTGATTCTGAGGGAAAATAAGCAATTTAAATGTAAATCCACTAGAATAAGAAAACTAACTTAGTTCTTGTTCTTTCATGAAATAATAAGAAAATCTAATCTAAGCCCTAAATAAGTCCATATTTATCAACGTCTGTATTGACCCATTCCAGAGGTGTCACATAGAGTGAACCATACTGTACACAACACACAAATAAATCATAGTATTCAGCTATTAAATTACCCGCTTTGCATGTGTCTACCAAATGAATGATAGCTATGACTTCAAAATGCTTCATCACAGTATAGACTTAAATACATGTAATTTAAAACAAATGTCTATATAATTAATGATGCAATTAATCATCATTTTAATATTGTCAGGATGTAAGTTTCCATAAACAAATTATTGTTAATTATTGGCTGCAGAAAAAGAATGGCTTGGGAATGTTAGTGACACGGATGCATAGTCGTCTTACTTCTTCTCAAACATTTCATAAATAAACATGATGAAGAACCACCTTCTATAACAAATGACTGACATCAATTATGACCAAAAATTATGACCAACCACAGACCTCTTCTAAAAATTTCAAGTGAATGTTTTCATATCTTGTAATAATATTTTCTGTCCCTGAACTTTCTTTTTAATTTGTGATTGGATAATGAGCTCAAGCAAACTAAACATGCATTTGAAATAAAAAAATAAAAATTTTATAACTTCCTGCAAGTGCAGCTGGCACAGTGGCATTGTCATGGCAACACAATTCCAGCTGAACCCTGTGTCAAGTGAGACTGACATTTATGCAAAACAAGCAAAAACGTTGGCTCCTCAGTGACACAAATGCCCAAAAGCATGCAGCCTTCCAGGATGGACAGCTTAGGCATTGTGTCAGTTGCTGACAGAAGAGCAACACAAGCAAACAATCTAATTTACCTGAATTATTGGTCATGTATCGGTGACTGGCTCTGTCAGCAGAATTATGCCTCTGGAGTGGCTCTATGGTTCAAACTGACAACTATTCACCATAATACATAAATCATCATTAATGTAATTTTTTAAACTTGTATATTTTTACATATAAATCATAACAGTGATAATAGAATGTGATTAAGTTCTGACAAACAGCTAAAATAGCCAAAAAAAGCACAAATATAACCAGATTCATGGTTTCCTGCCTATAACATACTATAATAATAATAATAATAATAATAATAATAATAATAATACATTTTATTTGTTGGCGCCTTTCACTATAACTAATCTGTTTTAAATAATCTGTCCATCCATTCATTATCTATACTGTTTATCATATGTAGGATCATAGTTGGGGGTCTGAATCCTTAAGGGCACTTACGGCACAAAGCACTCACACTCCTACTCATAAGCTACGTTTACACTGTCAGTTAAATGTGACCCAATTAAAATGTTTTGCTCATATGTGACACATATCGGATATTTTCCATGTCCGTGTAAACAGGAAACAAACGCATGCATTCCGATATTTCGAGATCAGTTTCAGGCCTCCTTCATATGTGGAAATAAATCAGATATAAATCAGATATGTGCTAATGTGATTGTCGTGTAAACAGACAGATCGGATTTTCTGAGGCACTGCATTCTGTACGTCATTAAAACTGCGACTTCTTTGCGGTTTAATGACGTAATCAGGCACACCGAGGCACTGCTCATCCCAAACAGATGCTCCAGTGTGCGGTAGCCTGCACCTGTTGCAAGCTACCGGAGAGCGACCCCGACACGTCTCACACCCAGACATTCCTCTGAATGCTTGAGGACACAATAATGAAGCATATGCGCAGGCTGCAATGATGGCCCTTTTCCTCCTTCTCCGTTTCGCCAACTTTGCATATATCGCAGAGCTAGCATCAAGCATATTTCGCCTTCGTCCATCTTGGCTAGTGTGTAGTGCAAGAACCTCCCTTTAAGTATGCGCAATGTTACAGACGGTATGGCAAGTGTAAACACTTGAATCGGATATGGGTCCTAGTTGAAAGAATGTGTAAACAGACAGTCAGAAAAATCAGATATAGGCAACAAATCAGAATTGGGCATCGAGACCTGCAGTGTAAATGGGGCTTTACACTACTTGGAAACACCACATAGCTTTGAATGCAAGGAAGAAACTGGCTTACCAGGAGAAAACCCACCAAGCACGGGGAGAGCATGCAGACTCCATTTGCACACACCTCAAGTGAGATTCAAACCCCAAGCCCCACAAGCTGTGAGGTTCTTTTGCCCTTTTGTTCCATTCTCCATCACAATGAATTATGAATTATGTTAAACATATAATTGAATTGTTAGCGCTGGATGATGCAGATGATAAAATTATTGTGTACATGTGATGTGTCCTGAATACTGCAGTGGAAACAGGAAATCTTTCAGGTCTGTTGTAAAAGTGAGGCTAATCAGAAGGTTGTGAGTTTAAATCGCAGCACCAGCAAACTACCACTGTTGGCTTAACTTAAAAGTGGCACAGGTCTGTCCTGGCAACACAGCATAGGTCAATGATGATTAAAATATATACAGTATATGTGCTTACAATATATGGAGGCTGTGCCCAGCCATATTTGTATAGGTGGTTAAAATTAAATAAAATACAGTTCATCATACTGCCTAGATTGTAATGAAAAAAAGGATATGTCACTCTATAGTGCATAATTCTGAGCTCTATACAATGTATGTTTATATATATATAAAAACAATAATAATAATAATAAAAACAATTAATGCCTAAAATGCTCTGAGTTTAAAAGCTAATGCAATACATTCAAGCTGACATCACTAACTGAAGGTTGGTTGCAGTGTTCTATGACTTTGATGCAGTTGTCATTTTTGAAGGAGAACCTGCAAACATACACACCATCATGCGCCCAACCATAGACTGCCGGAAATTTGGAAATGTCAGCCTACCAAAAAATGGGGTAACCCCACAAGGTAAAGCAGGGAAAGCATGTGGACACGCAGATTGAAAACAGGATTCAGTCTCCCGAGCCAGGACGTGCTGGGCGACAGCGCTAACCACTAACCACTTTGCCGACTGGCTCCAGCTTGCTTTGCATAAAGGTGTCGGCTAAATGATTAGGCTTTTAAAAACCAATGCTTCTATATACTCTTTAGTAGGACAGCTAGTAGTACTCTGATATCACTGTACATCCTTACATTTCATACGACCTGAAAGACTATGTTGTTTTTACTATTCATACATATTTTACACGACGCGTTACATGTATCACTCTTAAAAACCATCCTGGATCACACCAACATTTCAGGCACTAAATCCAAGACTGAGCCTCACTGGATATGACATTTTCCATACAAGATGCCGATGACTCATCGTGAAAATTTCATTACAGATCCTTTCTGTGTCTGCGCATGATGACGAAGAAGCTTTGCAGAGATAAAATGGCCAATCTTTCCATACTGTATGACAATGGACCTGTGTCGGAGAAAGATTAAATGGGTATCAATGGCAAGGGAAAGAAAACAAGATGACCTGAGCAGGTTCACAAAATTCCGGGGTCTACTTAACACATTCAAACAGCTTTTTATTTTATTTACTTCCCCGTGTCTCGTACTGTCATTCATTAAGTCCAATCCATTCTCTTGAATTTGATCACACACATTCATCTTTTGACCAGAAACATGCTTCATCTTTAGCCTGACTTATCCCTGCTGTGCCATGCACTCTAAATGTTTTATGTGCTCGTGCTTTCGGCTGACTCAGGTTCTTGCCTCTTGGTTTATTTACATCAATGCCTGGACCACAGCGGAAGCTCAAAATGGCTTCTTTTCACCTCAAACCAGATACTTGTTTAAAATGAAAAGTCTCAGTTCGCAGAAATCGACTAAACAGGTCTAAATAAAAGTATTCATATAAAAGACAGTCAGCGTGTTATAGTATAGTAGATTTTTTTTTTTAAGTTTCTTGCCTGGACCACTGGGATTCCTGATTAGGATGTGCTCACAGGGCGAAAGTCACGAAACAAATCAGTCTGGTTACGTGGCCCTCTGATTTGTTTAAATTTGTGTTAATTCAGGTATTTGCATGCAGGTATACTTCCCTGCTGCACAGTTTGAACACAAGTGTGAATCGCTAAATGCCTGTCTGTCATTTCAGTCACTTCATTTCTCTGAATACAACAAATGAAGTTTTTCTCTTTATCGCTCCTACTAGAAAAGTCCTTTATTTGCCCTGAAAGACTACTTGTGATGGTAGAAGAGATACTAATGGAATCAAGATCCTATTCTGCCTATTCTCTTCCTAGTCGTCCTTCTCCTCTAGACTTCCACTTCTTTACAAACAGAACTGAAGCAATATCTGATTATATCAAAAGCACATTCACGATCTCATATCTGAGGCCACAGAGAACAAAATGCGAGCCTTTCTCCAGCCAAAAGTTTCTGAAATTCAGCCCTGCTCCTTCAACCCTCAGCCCCTGTAAACAAGCCCAACACTGGGTCAGCCTCTGTGGCTGGATGTATTGAATTTCACACCTGCTTTCAGTAAATGTTAACGGAAGTTCTGCAAAGTGTTTTTCACTGTTTTAGCTGTCTGTCTGAAGCTCCTGTCTCTTTAACTTCTTATGTGATATCAGCACTGATAACTCAAGTTCCCTGTGAATGAAGGTGAGGATTAGAAATGTCAGCGGCACACACAACACTGGGATGAACATTAACAAAGGACATTCTGAAGGTCTAGCTTTAGTGAGCCATCGCAGTTCGGATGACTTTTGTTAACACTCTTCTATTTATCAAAAGACCTCACAGCACACATAAAGCTGTCACAAAATAATACCTTTACACACACACACACACACACACACACACACACACACACACACACACACACACCTTCTCAGAACTGTATCCAATTTGCAGGCATTTTTAAGAAATAGGTCAAAACATGTTCATAATTTTGAAAAAAAATATATATATATAATAATAATAAAAAAAAAAAAATATATATATATATATATTATTCTAAAAACTTAATATACAGTATATTGTTGAATAGTGAGGTTCGGGTTATTAAACTTTGTTAGCCTGTTTTTTTAAATAATCTCCCAGTTGTAATATTCTTGTAAAAATAACAACCTTTTCAGTGAATTATAGGATTTTTGTCGACACCTTTAGACATTAAAATACGTATTTAAATTATATTGTATTTTATCAATACAACACCTTTTAATAGTATTTAATTAGGATAAAAACTGGCTCCCTCTAAATTATTTAAAAAAAAAACATCCATGCTTTTAACCTAAAATCTGTAGTAATCCTATTAATGTAATGTATTATTTCTTTAGAAATACACTATTATGAGAACAATTTACTAAAAAAATTAATACATTAACACCAAAAATTTCTACCTGACGAAGGTGGCATTAGACATTACGAACAATAGGAATTCAAATCAAACGTTTTAGTATTTAAGCATCACTGTACTTTTACAAACTGACAGAATAGTTGAACTCTGTACATAATAAAAGTATAGACCTCACTAATGACATAACTACCGGATCTTTAAGTTCTTTTAAAAGCATCTCATAGCCTCATGCATAAACATTTTGAGTCTCTTTCCCTTTTTTCTGGCATTTTCAGAATCTGGGTTTCATTACATTAGAATACAGCAGGCAGCCAAGACAGTACACTCTGTGCAGGAGAAGGGGAGTTGGAAGGATTTGACACTGGATCGCAAAGGGAAATGAAGGGTTTTGCAGTAATGTTGAGTCATTGATGAAGAGACAGGCATATAAAATCTGATAAACATGATCTCTCTAACACACAAGTCATTTTCCCCTGTGCTCCACGACTATATTTTGCAAGGTTCGTATTCTCTTAGGGTGCTTTTGCCCAGTTATCCAGTTTATTTGAAATGCAGCCTGGCATATTTGTCACTAAGGCAGTGTTTTTTAACTTCTTTAACAGTCCTGGAGGGCCAGTGTCAAGCACAGTTTGAATTCGTTAACACGTAAACATACCCACTGAACCTAGAAATTGACACATTAGTTGAATTAGCTGTTCAAGAGGAAGAGCCACCAAGCTGTGTTGGAAACTGGCCCTCTAAGCCAGGAGTTAAAGATCACTGCACTAAGGTGTTACATAAAACAACCAGTCTCAGAGTATCTCGGACCAGTTTCAATTCCCTTCATTCAATTGTAATGAAATGGGAGTGGAAACGTTTCAGACTGGACATGTAACTGGTTTGTGGGCAGGGTTTTATGTTTTCAAGGTAAAAACTGACTAAACTCACTAGACTGAGCTGTAAGTATCCATAAGCGACTCCACTTCCCAGAACACACCACAGCCTCCAAACAATACCACCACGGACTACAATCCCCAGCACCCTGCACCCAGCTGTCATCATGCACACCTGTTTTCAATCACACTGGCAGTCTTTATACGGCTCTTGCAGTCACACTATCCAGGATTAAAACATCTGCCATTTTGTCATGAAAGCACGTCTGAGACAGACACTACTACTAAGCCAAATCTACAGTTCTCTAAATTTACCCCCATGGACAGTGCTGTACACGTGACAAGAGACCAGAAACCAAAGTACTGGTGCTTCTCTGTCTACACCTTAACGAGACTACAGACCTTCTCATCAGGTACAGTATAAGGTTATAAAAAATATAGATTACGCAGACTACTCATGCAGTTTGCTTTCCGGTATTAAATGTGTCAGTTTCTGACCTATTTTCCTTCCTACCTTGTCATCCACCTGTCACTCTGCCATCTGTGCTGTCTGACGGGCTGTTACTGAGCTCGCTGTGTATGCAGTCACACAAATCTGATTAGATGGTTATGCAAAAAATAGCGTAATCAGAAAACTTCATCGGAATAATCAATACTTTAGGTAAACAACAGTTTGACATAAAAAATACAACAAACACTAAATGAATAGTATGAGACGGTTAATGACACAAAAAAAACACACAAAAACAGCATAACGTCCAATTTAACACCTGCATGTACTCTAAATTAACAAACATAATATGTCATGTCTATTAGATATCAAATATTTATTTCATGATGCTACCTGAGATACAATGTCCATAACACAAGCACCAGTGATCACCCACAGGAGCCCAGTATTCGCTTCATCTCCCCACTGATGGCTGATAACCACAAATTCTTTTTATATTCACAACAAAACCATCTTCCATGTATTGTCATACCTAACAACTGTATCCACATCGTTAAGCAAAACCACAGACAAATTACCTGCCAATAAGCCGTATGATTTGGTTCAGGTGTGACATCACATGCAAGAGATCAAGAAAGAGACTTTTTGGACACATCCTCATTGCAAAGTAATGTTCAGTTTGCTTACCTGAACTTACACAGCCTTTTTTATATAGATTGATTGATTTACTGGTTTTGATTTTGTCTTATGTGCTTTTTTTTTAGCATTTTTGGATGTCCCTTTTGATTCCTCAATATTACACTACTAAAGTAAAAGTTAAACAAAAATATTTGTATGTCAGAAAAAAGCAGCATATTATATAAGCGTCCACTTTTTTTGTGTGCAAAAAAGAAGCAAGTGCAACAGCCAAGGTCCTCAGAAGAACTGTGTGTGGTTTTGCAGGATGCTCAGTAAACCTTCCTTATAAAACTGCATGTAAAAGTTTTTTAAAGCGTTGTCGCACCAAATACTGACGTTGCTACATAGGGATTTTTTTCCTTTATTTTTAAGACATCATTGCTGTGAAGTATTTATTTGTCTTATAAGATTTGTATAATACAGTATATCATCTAATAATTTATTTAGCACTGGCTCCATATTGTCTGTGTTTGGATGATTATCAATTCTACTTGGCAAATTAGAAGTTTGTCATTTTAAATCTGTCAATGGAGCAGTATTTATTTATTTTTTTTTGCACCTACTTTGACCCAAAACTTACAAAAAAAGATCACACCCAGTATGTGAAAATTCAACGTGAATAATTGATAGTTAACTTGAGATACCAGCTTAATAAATACACATATGTTAATTACATATATATACAATAATTAAAAACTAATATATGTTTGGCAAGCTTATTGGCATCATATAAAAACATACAAATAAATGATTGTATGTACAACAATCAGCCATAACATTAAAACCTTAAAGCAGCCTAGGGTTTAAGTTCTCCTTGTGCCACCAAAACAACTCTGATTCTTCAAAACAGGATTCCACAAGGTGTGTCCTGGTGAATTAGCAGCAGATCCTTTAAGTGTTATAAGTTGCAAAGTGGGGCCTCCATGGGTCAGGATTGTTTTTCCTTCACATTCCATGGATGCTCGGTTTGATTGGAATCTGGGGAATTTGGAGGCCAGATCAACAACTTTTTGGGGGGTTTGGTCCCCACTGGGGTAGATGAGCCATGGGTGCCAATGACCCTGTCACCAGTTTACTGGTGTATATAATTGATCATTAAAGATATTCAACTCATTTGGCCTTGGTGTTAATGTTATGGCTGGATGGTATATTTGTCATATGTTTGGCCAGATTTGTGCTGAATGTGCTATGGTCACTTTCATGATAAATGAAACAAACTTATTTCATTGGATATCATATGTAAAGTTATATTCATGCCACACTGATGTACTGTAGTATATGCCAACACATTAAGCCTAAATAAATATTATAAACAAACAAAAAACATAGATTTAAGCTAATATACTTTGTTGCTATGCTTTTTCATTAAATTGTAGAGATTGATATTTTTCACTTTTCAGGACCTCTCAGTACTAAACATAAATTATACTAGGCTACACTGCGATCCAAAGTGAAAGTCCCATGCATTCTGAGTGGCACTCGAGAAGGGTAGATGATACTGTCTTGTGCATGGTACTGTCTTTCCTTTCTGTCTGGTGTAACCAGGCACCTCAGTCACACATCTGCCACTACATTCCTAGTTCTTTCCCTACCATCTGCCACCGCTCAAGAGACATAGCAGTTCAAGCTCTAATTAGAGATATTTGAGTCATTTCACTGTATAAGCATGAATGCACCCTTATTCTCTCTCTAAATATGGACTTACAAAGAAGTCTCTTGAGTATCACTTAACATGGCACACAAGAAAAAAGAAAAAAACATCATAGGAGAGTGCATACACATAGCTAGTTCACTTAGAATACAGTCAACAGCCCATATCTACGCATTTTTAACGATTTTTTTTGTTGTTGTAGTTTGACTATACAACAGCAAACAGCACCAAGATGGTAACCACAGCAGCATGAGAGGGAAAAGAACTTAAACATGTTTTACCTGATGCAGGTTGATCAAAACATCTTTCTCAGGGGCATAGCCTCCTGTCGCCATGGGGACAGGGAGGGGCACAGCAGCAGGAGTGCGGGGGGGTCTGAGATCAGCCCTTCTCTTTGACCGTTGGGTTTGCAGTCAGCCTGTGGGATGGCATAACCTGGAAAAAAAAAACACATACACACTTAAACACACTCACCAGTGCAGCCTCTAAGGGGTGTTTAATGTAAAAGCATGGGATTTAATTAACTAACACATAAGACATTTCTGTATCAAAACCCATGCTGAACACAGTCTACCTGCGAATCTCCAGCTGTGATCTATGAAAACATTAAGTGTTTTCATTTAACCTAGGCAGCTTTGCTGTAGTTAAGGAAGTGCTCCTCTTGATGGAGAGGAAAAAGCTGTTTGCACGCTAGTGTTCACCTTCATGCACAAATGTCATGTGAAAAGCAAGTTTCTGTACAGCACAGATGTGAATCACACACAGTATGATTAACATTGAATGGAAATCGGAACATACTTTTCTTCCACAATATGACGTTTTATCAGATTTTTGCTCTGTATATCTAGGCAAAGAGAAGCAAAATGTCCTTACTTTTGTCATACTGTATGTTATATTAAGTGTCTCTAACACGTTTTTAGATAGATAGATAGATAGATAGATAGATAGATAGATAGATAGATAGGCAAGCATTTAGTCATGTCCATGGCTTCAGGCAGTCATTATCTGCAAAGGATTTTCATCCAAGTAATAAAGGCAATCCTCATTATCGTCTATACCGCTTTATTCTGTATGCAGGGTCGCGGGGTGCCCGGCAGGCACACACACACATAATCGCACATTCGTTCACACACTTCAGGCAATTGGGAAACACCAATTAGCCTAATCTGCACTTTAGACTGTGGGAGGAAACCGGAGTACCTGCTGGATGGGGAGGAAATGTAAACTCCATGCACACAGACCGCGGGATGGGAATCGAACCCAGATCCTGGAAATTATGTTAGTTTATTTCATTATTTATGCGTCCCCTACCCCCCCTCCCCCACCCAAAATGAGAATGTGTGTATAAAAATTGCTGAAATTCCTGAAAGGTTAATGCCACACTTTTGTCGAACCCTTCAAATTAAAACAAACTGAACTGAAAGTCTTGACTTGTACATTTAACCCTTAAAGCTCAGAGCAGTTTTAGGGGGTTTTTGCATCACTGTGTTTTAATGTATATATGGCAATATGATAAAATAAATTTTATTTTATTTTGACCAACTACACACACACACTTGACCAAAAACTATTAAAAAGAATTCAAATCCAATAGATTTTTTTTATAAATTGTTGTCAAACACACACACAAACACAATGATTGAACCTTACGTTTAGACTAAAATGATAAAAACACTTATTATTCAATAAATACAATTTTAAAAAATTATATAATTAATAACAAAACAAAATAAAATCATATTTAAAAAACATTGTTTATGTAAATAATTAATCTATGATCAGTCTTTTCAAGGAAATTGCTGTAAAACACACATACACACACACACACACTAAACCTTGTTTACAAATTACAATTATAAACACTTAATCTTAAACATATACATTTGCTTTTTATGTAAACAAATGAGAAACAATACTATCTAGGTAGATATATAATGTTTTAGACTATTACGAATTATTCATACACACACACACACCGTATGCGCATACACACACACACACACACACCGTATGCGCATACACACACACACACACACACACACACACACACCGTATGCGCATACACACACACACACACACACACACCGTATGCGCGTACACACACACACGTTTTACCGTATTTAGCCCAGTAAAAGTTAACTTAAAACACAAACACAGCAGTAAAGTGTAATCCAGACGTGGTTTGTTCCCGGAGTCTCCACACTTTATAGACACACAAACAGTCTTCCGTGTTCGCGCGTTGGGCTCAAACCACGCGTTTTATGGTTGTTTCTGTTACCAGATAACATAATAAATCATATAATATTTTTATCATATACAAATATGCAAGAAATAATCCAACAAGCCGAGTTCCCTTTCAAAAGCTACACTCGATGCTGCGTGAAAACGCTATGGGAACATCTCTTTATTCTCCGGTTGTGAAGTCTGTGCACGTCAAAACCGCCGAATACTTCGGCTTATAACCTCTGCCAGGCATGACGTCACCGAATAAGGTCCATCTGCAGGTTATAAATGGAGTGAACCGGAAACGTGTGTGTGTGCAAGCAATAACAAAAGCAAAAAAGAAATAACAGCATTAACTCACCGATATGGCGGAGTTGCTTAAGAGATGCGTGATCTCTTTCCGAGGGCGATCTCCACGAATTTTGTTTTGGGTGCTTGGGGGAAGTACACGCTCGCCTCGAGCTTCAGGGAGACTCTGAGTACTGTGATCTTCTCACTATTAAGGTGCTTCGCGCGGCTCACTTTCTTTAAAAAGAAACCGCGAGCCGCGGCGCATTCCTGGGGCACGCGTGCTGATCTGGCAGACACGCACGAGACGGAATTCCCCCTTTCTCTCGCGCTCTCTCCGGATCAGAAAGTTTTAGCTTCCGCTTTGCAAGCGCGCTCCGGTGCTTCTTGTGAAGGAGCAAAAGAATCTTCCTCTCTCGCTTCCATGGAAGTAGCCTCCTCACAACGCTCCTCCAGTGCTGACAGAGCTTATGAAGAATTATTGGGGGTTATAACACGTGCGGTCGAGCGATTGCAAGATGCTAACGACAGACGCTTCCCTCACGGGCTGGGGTGCGGTCTTGGATGGCCGTCCAGCACAAGGGAGCTGGAGAGGTCATCTTCTCGCATGGCACATCAATTGCCTCGAAATGATGGCTCTGTTTTTGGCCCTGAAACACTTCCTCCAGCAGTTGAGAGGCTACCATGTTCTAGTGCGGGTGGACAACACTGCGGTAGTCTCGTACATAAATCGCCAGGGTGGACTGCGCTCGCGCCACTTGAACAAGCTAGCGCAACAGGTTCTGCTTTGGGCATAGGACAAGTTCCTGTCCCTCAGGGCGATTTACATTCCGGGGCATATGAATGTAGGAGCAGACTTGCTATCCAGACAAGCTGTTGCACATGGGGAATGGAAACTCCACCCCGAAGTAGTCAGTCAAATCTGCAAAAGATTTTATGTAGCAGAGGTGGACCTCTTCCCTCACAAGAAGCAGCACAATGTTCCCTTTACTACTCTCTGACTCCTCCAGCTCCACTGGGTCTGGATGCGATGGCCCACACGTGGCCCAGATTACGCCTTTATGCTTTTCCACCCATAGTTCTGCTCCCTGGCGAGGGTCCGTCAACAGGGTTGCGCCTCTTATTGATAGCGCCCCATTGGCCGACCAGAGTGTGGTTCTCGGATCTAATATCTCTCCTCGACGGCTCACCCTGGGTGATTCCAGTGAGGAGGGATCTTCTGTCTCAGGCGCAGGGGACAATATTTCATCCCCGGCCAGAGCACTGGAACCTTCACGTTTGGCCCCTGAAGGGGACCAACTAAGACATGCTGGTCTTCCAGCCAGTGTAATTGAAACCATTTTAAGTGCCAGGGCT